>JAVQJF010112403.1:0-51557 GCA_036023855.1 Gadopsis marmoratus
ACACACACACACACACACACACACACACACACACACACACACACACACACACACACAGTAGATCACATCTCAGCCAAGCCTCAAAACAGTGCAGCAGTTCACAAACAGAGAATAGGAGGCTCCCATCTACTATCTTCATGGACTGTGAAATTAGGTTTTGCTTAAAATGGGGCCAGTGGACTTTGGAGATGATGAGATGTGATTTAGGGGATTGTTGTTTTGTAGTTACGGACAGATGGAGAGACCCATATCTTTGATGTTGGCTGCTCCCATCTCATCAAGCATTCAGAGATCCCTGGCCAGTTACACAACATGGCTGCTAGCACAGGCCAGATAGGTGAACAAAAAATGCTATTATAGATTCTATCTCTCTTACCCCAGGCCTCTGACCCCTGCCCACTTCTCTCTGCAGCTAGCATTCTCCAGCATGGTATGATGCTCCGTATATATTAGCCTGCCGCCCCTGTGACCCCTGCTTCCAGTCCTGTAATGGTATGAAACTGCAGCTGCCTGTGCAGCTCAATCGCCCTCTCAGGGATAACGGACAAACTTGACTTGGACCAATGCTTCCACTCTTCCTCCCCCTGACCTCATGCTGTGCTAGTTAGTCGAATGGTGCTCAGCAGACGGAGCTTATGGCAATACAGTGTTCTGTGTATTGCTCTTACTAGTAACAAGTTAATTACATATTATTTAATTATAAGATATTTTCTCTGGAGTCCAGGCAAGTCGTTGAATTATATTCTTACTTTTTTGGTGGGATGTGAAGCCAAATACATGTGGCACTTGCTAGTAATATGGACTTGTCAAATTAATGATTTGACTTTGGAGAGGACTTATGAGTAATTAATATGGAATAATTTGATAAGTATATTAATGCATCAATAGGTATGCTACAATAATAGGATATTATATGTATGTAATATTGTTCTGAAATGGTCTACTCTGCATAATGAATACTTTTACGTTGGCTTCTTTAAGTATATTTTGATGCGAAGACAAAGGCATGAGGCAAAGGCATCAAGGAGAGGACTGAGTTTGTGCTGACGTTTTGTGTGACTATCCTATATAAATCAGACCCTGTGTTCATACAGTGTGTTTGTGATAGACGTGTGCAGCTGTACTCTAGTCTCTATGATGATGTACCACCTGTCATTTCCTTAAAGCTGCGTGTTTTTCAGTCCTCCTGTGTCGGGCTCCCACACATGCCATCTGAGACCAGCAAGGAGCACGATCACCCTGCAGAGGCTGCCGCTGCCCTGCCTGTCCTTGGAAAAGATAGTAGTATGGGTCATTAAAAGGTGATACCGCCCTCGGTTTGGCTGCTCTTTGGCCATCTGCCATGTTTTATGATGCAGCAGAGCAATTGCCAGTGTGCACACAGGGAAGAGAAGGGGTTTGCAAAGGGCTTGTAATCAGAAATGATATACTCATCCTAACCCTGTCCTGAACAGACGACCTAAGGCGTCAAAATATTTGAAGGGAGATTTTATTGTAAATTGGACTGACTCTTAATCTGCACTGTTTTTTTTGCTTTATTTGAGACATCACTGACCATCACTCGCACCCACAATCTCATCACTGCACTGCAGCATTTTAAAATCACCAAAGAGGACACTACAGTTGCTGTCGAAATAAAACGCCGTATTGGCCGGCAGGAATTTATGCACGCATGCAAAAAGCGCCTCGAGTTTGTTCACTTGTATGTATGAACATATTAAAGTTAAGCTCAGAGATATGTATCAAGCTATGAATGATTTTCTTCTGTATACGCAGTGGCAAGCTGCAAGTGTTGCCATGGTGATTAGTCCAAATGATGCTTGCATTTTTATTTTCATTCACTGCTTCAGTGTCTGCCCCCTGGGGACCAGGGAAGACGTTACAGTGAGCCCACATGGGGCCTGCGGTAACATATTTATCTCGGTGCAATAAAGCTTTCAGCTGTTTGTCTGAATTATTTACAGACTTTAATTTCTCTTGCTAACATTTATTTACCTAATGACAACTAACTAAGAATGACTGGTGTATTTTCTGCAGCACATTTCTTTCTAACACGTATTCATATTGAACCCAGGAAGCTGCTCCTGCTAATGGAAGCTTAACACTGGATTTCAGGCTGGATTTTGTACAAAATCTCATGCACCTGTCAGCAACACATTTAATTGGAAAAACTGAAGAAAACAGCACGTTGTTTTCCCTCGGTGGATTTTAACAAATGGCCATCTAAATATATTCTACTCTGCACACTAAAGCTGTTAGCTTAGAGTGAATAATGCATTCAGCTAATAGAGGTACCATACTTCTTATATTTGTTTGATTAGTTTATCTTCCAGACATAAGTAGGACACTATCTGTAGTCTGTATTATATTATGCTCTGAGCTCACTTGGTTTCTTAGGGCTTCGGGATGCTTTGAGCAGGCTTTTTACGTACATCACTGATGTAATTTGAATAGGCCAAATATATAATTAATCCATTGGTTCCTGGTCCCCCTCTACTCCACACACAGCCACCACTTCTAGCACCTCTTTATACACCAGTAAAACTGCAGAATATTTTATTTTTGCCATTAAAGCCATCTGCCATTTAAGGCCACAACGTAGCTGCTCACTTCATCTCGAGTCCCAGAGACTTTTCGTTTTGAAATTGCAAACCTTGATCAGCGGCCATGGAGCAAGAAATTGAAGCTGCAACTTGGATACTAATTTCCAGAAGCCCATTTCCATTTAGAACATTCCAAGTCATTTTGAGTTTTTGGGCACTAGGATACAACAAGACCGTCTGCTTGCTTGACTGACTGCGTCAAGAGTGGTAAGAGCATCAATGGGGTTAACAGCACATCCTGGAGAACATGTGGGCCTGTACAGGGACTAAACTACCTCGGATCCCTGCGTGGTGGGCGTCAGGCAGCGGAACCACTGTTTTAGAAACATTAATTTGCATTTACTTTGTTGGTGATCTGATTTTTTATTTTTTTTATCTGCAATTCTAAAGATAAAAAGCATATGACCTGTATCTCATCTGTGCCCATTTGTCTAAACATCCCTAATATAAATGATCAATCCTAGTTACTAATATTCTTTGGTCTAGGACAGGAAACTGTCGTGCACAGCGACTGGAGCATCTGGAATTCACCAACCTCTCCTGCTACTTTACTGGCTTTAGAGTTTCAGAGTAGAACATGATTCATAAATGAAGACTGGTTGGACAAATTCACCAGCATTTGTCTGGAGGCTGGAGTTAATATCATGTCCTTGTCTGGCTCAAGAACAGTTAGTTGGCCTATTACTGTGGAGCCTGCACATGAAAAGAGCTTCCCTATGGATGAATGAGCCCACATCCCATGGGTTGAGACAGAATCTTGCTTCATCTAAGACCCAGGCTGGAAAAGGTTTAAGAGCCTATCACTCAGAGAGTCACGTGTGGGTGGTGCGTGTTCCTTCTGTCCACTGGCTGTCCACTTTAGGATACTACTTGCCCTCTGGGAGTGCGATTCAGAAAGGAAAACAAGAGGCATTCTGGCAATCCAGGCAGGAATTGGAGCACCAAAGACATAATGGATTGTGTTCCTTTTGTGTGTGTGTGCAAGAACTTTTTATCCCTCTTTATTTATTTTTTTTTTCCAATCAAATGACTGAGCCTCAGGAGTGAGCATGAACACCCGCGCACATACTCTCAATCTAGCACTCCCTCCTAAGGGGGCTGAGCAAGCCATATGCTGCAATCCCTCCATCAAATTCCTGCTTTTCATGGAGGGACTGCTTCTATTGAGCACTTCAGTACTTGTGGAAAAGCTCGGGGGACAGGCAGACTAACTGCTGCGTATCAGCACAGTCTGTGTCTGAAGGCCAGGGGCTAGATGCAGGATTTTTACAAGAGCAGCACTATCTACCAGGCCCGTCTAATTATAGACGAGGCTGGCTTTGTTATTAATTTCTTTTCACGTGTATAAGAGAAAATGTCAGCAGTAGACAAGCTTTTACTATTATTTGTGATTGCAGTTGTTAGAGGGGAGGTGTGGAAAAGATGAAGTTTGCTGCAGTTTCCCAACAATCTGTCAATTAACAGTGACTGGTTTTTCAGCAGATTTCTCTGATTCCCAGTCCCCTGTAGGCCTGATCTGACATGGACCGACTTCAATGAAAAGATCTAAATGTATTTGTGACACAGTTGATGATCAGATGCAGTGCAAACCTCTCTGTAATGATGTCCTGTATCGATGGTATCTCAAGAATCAAACTGTAAATAGCTTGAATGCTGGCCTTCAGCTTAGTATCACAGTGTTTGTGAAAGTTCTTTGATTTTCTCTTTCTATTCAGCAATGCTCTTGGCTTCCCAATGACCATGCGTCATTGGACCTCTGGGTCTGAAATGCTTAAGGTGCTTGGACCCTGGTACACTTGCCTTTAAGCCTGGCTGTGGCACTAATGCTGCCTGGATTTTCAGGGCATCTCTTCTCTTTTCATGCCTTCTATAACTTCAGCGTCAATCTTACAATTTGCTGAAAGTTATTGTACAGTTCATGTTATATTCATATTATTTCATCACTTTATTTCTATGGTATTTCAGCTTAGAAATCTTTTCCAAGGTTTGACATTAACTATGGCCCATGGCCACAAAATGTTACTTTGTGGCCACCAAATACATGGAGGGGGGGGTAATGATAGACTGAACTAAGTTACTGTGAGAGAATATTATGTATAATATGTTTACAAAGAACTTGTTCTATTTTTATTTTGTTAATGTCTTTGTATGTAGTGAAGTGTGTCAGTTGAGTTGCGTTAAATGAGCTTTTCTGGATTGTTTTTATGTAACTTTAGATTTGGGCCACCAAATATGTACATTGGCCACCAAATTAAGGGGCTTGTTGGCCCGTGGGGCCAGTGCTTATGACTTTTAGCGTCTATCCCTGCTTTCCATGCCGTGACCTTGTGTTGACATAAATCACAACTCCCAGCCTTGCTCATAGCTGGGACTTTGAAGGTTCTTTTGTTGTTTCTTTTCAGTTATGCAACTTCTAAATTCTGTTAAATGCTCTTAAGTTGAAGCTTGTTTGACGTAAACATTTTCCCCAACCTCCTCGCAGTGCTGCTTCTCCAGCACAGCTACAGTAACTTGGCCCACCCTCATGTTGCAAGTAGGGTATGTTGCAGTAAAGTTGGTCTAGACCTGCTCTATATTAACAAGTGCTATGAGATAACTCTGTTATGATATAGTGCTATATAAATACATTTTAATAGACACTAGAAGCGTCCCAAAGGATCGGTATTGCGGCAGACCCGGGCATATTTTAAAGGATCAAAGCCGATCAAAATCTGATTCTGTCTGTACACTATGTTCTGTCCACCTCAGCCTGCTAATGTTGCAGCACTGCAAATTAGAGTGTGTGTGAATGTGGAAAGTATTTGGGCGCACATCTGAACGACTTTGAATCATTTTAGGTTCCGAGACTAATTATCATCAGCAAAGATTATTGTACAAAACATTCGGCGAGCAGCTTCTCCTTTTTTAGGCACCGAATGTCGCTTTTGACAAATAACGTCAGCAGCAGGTCATATCGGCTGTCTTAATTAGGCCAAAATTAAACTTGTCTGTTGTCAGGTTCAAGTGCTCTCTGCAGCCGATGTCGGTACGCAGCCAAAGATAAGATATTCTGTTGACAAAGCTGCCAATATCGACTCTGGTTTGACCCTTTTCACGTTCTGATGTGTCTGAGTGCTGGTTTTGGACACATTTGCATTATAAATCAATTAAATTAATTTTATGTTGAAGGTTGATTGATGCTGAGTGATTGTTCTGGTAAAACCTAACTCAGTTCAATGTCCTCTGTAGCAGCTCTGTTAGGTTTTGGTGGTGTGCCCTGTCTGACAGCCCCCCCCCCCCCTGTTGCAGGTTCAACTACAGGTCGACTCACCATCTCACCACCAATGGCTTCTATGAGTTCCTCAACTGGTTTGACGAAAGAGCCTGGTACCCTCTGGGTAGGATAGTAGGAGGCACGGTGAGTATTTACTTATGCTTTAATTATTCGACTCAGGAGTTTGGGGAGGGATTGTTCAAGTGGGTGTACTTTCTGCCTCAGCCCCATCCTTTCTTTGTCCTTATTTCTCAAGAGTCACAGTACTGTGATAAATCTTCAATCATCCTCTTTAATTCACTCTGTACTACACATCTTACACACACACACACATTCAGTACACGTGGCTGGGTGGTTAAACAGCTCCTGGGGGAGGGAGTTAGCAGGGAGCACTCACACAACACGTAGAGAAGATCTGTCTTTGCAGCTAAAGGACGGACAGTCTGGGGTCACTTTTAACACGTCATTACCCTACAACTCATCTCTGAATGCTTATCTCCTCCCACTCTGTATTTTTATACCCCTCTGTGATCTTTCTTTGGCTTGATGAAGGGAGAGCCTAACCGTTGTGGGCTAATCTGTTCCCCAGAGTGCACTTCTGCACGTTCACATTAGCTGACAAAACAACAGCTTAAAAGTATGTTGCTTTGACTTTGAAGCAACCTTTTTGCATCATATGACACTCTGAAAAGAAATAAAGGGCGAAGACGATTGAAGTGCATTCACTGTATTTATAAGTACAGTAAGTTGCAGCTGACAGATTTAACAGCAACAGTTTAAAACAGCTGCTGTGATATATATATATATATATATATAATTTTGACAGTTTGTTTTTCTTTTTTCAGTAGTTTCTTCATTTGGAAACACGAAAATTGCTACCAACTAAGACACCTGAATGCAAACAATAGTTGGAAGTTTTTACTTCCGTTCCAGTTACTGTCGGCTTTGATTTGAACTTTACCTCTTTACCTTTGTTTTGCTTTCATCTTCAATATAAAGAGTTACCAGATTGTTTTGTTTGTCGGCACTTCAGTAACATTTGCTGTCATCAGGACCTAGGTGTTTGAGGTAATGATCCAGGCTGGTAAAAGCACATTTTCTGTCCAGTCCTTCTGTGAGCTAGTAACAAGCTTGTAATGTGATTTTTATTTATTTATTTATTTTTTCAGATCAGTTCAGCTCATTCAAATATTATGTTAATGATTGATTGATCGATCAGTGTCCTTGCTGGCTTGTCAATATTGGTGCTCTGCTCATCACATCAAATACATATTACATGGGGGAGAGACCATTTTTGGATATTTAGTTTTTATTAATAACACTTAACTCTGTATTTACAGAAAGAAAATTCATTTGAGTTGGGTCCAAAGAGAACCTGAATCATTTCTGCCCTTATCTTCCCCTTTGTTACCCCTCTTCCTCCAGGTGTACCCAGGCCTGATGGTCACGGCGGGCCTCATCCACTATGTGCTCAACCTGCTGCACATCACCGTCCACATCCGGGACGTGTGTGTGTTCCTGGCTCCGGTGTTCAGCGGCCTCACCTCCATCTCCACCTTTCTCCTGACGAAGGAGCTGTGGAACCAGGGAGCGGGGCTGCTCGCGGCCTGCTTCATCGCCATCGTGCCCGGCTACATCTCTCGCTCCGTAGCTGGCTCCTTCGACAATGAGGGCATCGCCATCTTTGCCCTTCAGTTCACCTACTATCTCTGGGTACATCTATACATACATACTTTATTAGTCCTCCCACAGTCCTGACTTTCCATTATGCAGCTATTTATAACAGTTCTCATTTCTGCTTCAGCTGGCTGCTCTTTGTTACAAGTGGGGTTAATAATGTTAAATAGTCAGTTCTGCAATACAAAACTCATGTCTTTCGTCTACAATAACTTAAAGCTTCAGTAGTCACTACTTTTATATTAACAATGACTGAAATGACTGAGATTAAGCGACAGAAAATGATCACCCACCGTGGCAGCGTCCTAGTCTGACTGAATTTTGTGTCACTTCATAATTGACCCTGACATTGTGCTCATGTTTGCAGTTATTTTTCCCTAACCAATTAGTGGTATATCTGTCCCTCCAAACTCTTTTTCAGTTGCAGAAGCTGCAGTAGTTAAATGTTATGTAAGATATCTGCCCATTTAAAATTATTTCCTATTTGACATGCATCAACCTGTGAAGCTGCACTAGCTGCCATTTTTTGGGGAAATTCTGACTGCGGCACAAGAATATTCAAGGTATCCTCTCTTAGTCCCGCCTACAAAGCCGTGATTGGCACAGTTGTTTTTCCAAATGGGGAAACCGCTTTCAAGAAGCTGAAACTGTAAGTGGAACAAATCTGGATGGTGGTGTAGAGTGTCCCCTCTATGTTGCATATTAGTTTTCTCACTAACCTTGTTTCCAGCCACAGCTGGCAGCTGTTTCTGCAAAAAAGCTCTGATAGGTCCACTTTACCCTACCCACCCAGAACCAAATCGCAGACAGACAGTTGGCGACTAGTTGGGGAACATAGTGGATCATTTGACACCTAAAGATATTTTTCTCAGGAGTTGGTGGAGACCAAACCAGAGGTAAAAGGAGAATGAATACTTTAATTGATTTATTTTTTTTTTTAATTAATGCAGGTTTAGAATTGAATATAATCCCTCCAGCGTGTTCTGGGTCTACCCCGGGGCCTCTTGGACGTGCCTGGAAAACCTCTAATGTGAGGCGTCCTTATCAGGTGCCCGAACCACCTCAATTGGCTCCTTTCGATGCGAAGGAGCAGCGGCTCTACTCTGAGCTCCCTCCGAATGTCCGAGCTCCTTACTCTGTCTCTATCACATGAATGATGTTGCAAAGCTAAGCTTTGTTGCATTTTAACCAAGTTTGACTGACCACCGTAAACTATTCCTTTAGTCCCAAAATATAGGTGCCAGTGTCTCATCCATGACACGCATTAAAGTCCTTGAAACATTGTTTGTGATCAACACAAACAGGTCAGGTAGACCTTTTCCCTTTAACCACAGATTTAAACTTCTCTATCTGCTTCTACAGATTCATCCATCACACTGATCCTCAGTGGTTTGTGCTTGTGGCTATATGAGCTAATGTAATTCTTAGTGAACAAGATCAATTATGACATTTCATGCATACCACTGAGATTTAAAGAAGGAATCCACCATCCCATTAACGAAACCCTGAAGAACTTGTTAATTGGTGGTGTGAATAGAGGGGGAATAGCATAACCTATGGTTTAAAGATGAACATTAAGCTTTACTTCTATACTCTGGATTTTAAACATATCCTAAGTAAATCACACCATGAATAAATCGCATTCGTTGGCACACAGGACTTAAAGCTCTTACTCGATGTGTGATATGCTTGGACAGGAAGACGGAATAACCTTTAATAGTTTCCAGTGAATGCATCCTCCCCCTACCGTTTTCTTTCTCTCTCTCTCTCTCTCTCTCTCTCTCTCATTCACCCTACCTCAACATTCATTCTATACCATGCCTCTTTCCAGCTACCACTTCTCATCTGTTTATCCAATCTCACCCAGCCAATAGCGGCGCCTCCCACCCGTGCCTTCGTTAAGTCAGGGCTCGTTAGCCTTGTTAAGGGCTCGTTAGCAGCTCTTGTGTACTGTGCTGGGGAAGGTAAAGATGTGTAGGACATGGTGCTCTGCTTTGTGCAGGTCATTTAAAGAGGAGAAACATGATGAATAATTCAGACAGTCCTGTTGGGTTAGCAGCAGCAGCAAAGAAAATCTTCAAGGAAAAAAAATTTGTGAGCAGCTCCGCTTGATGGAAGCAGTTGATGTAGATTTGACTGTGTGTTTTTGTTGGTTAATGCTCGCCTGTGTTAATTTCAGGTGAAGTCGGTGAAGACGGGATCGGTCTTCTGGACCATTGGATGCTGCCTCTCCTATTTCTACATGGTGAGAACACACGCACACACACACAAATCTGAGGCATAAGTTCGAGAGAGCGCAACATATAGATCACACGCTCACTCTGAAACACAGACAACAGAATCACACAGAAAATGATCACCATGCCACTCACAGATTCTCTGCAGATAACTTTGTTTGCCTCGCATCAACGAACGCAGTTTTCATCAGTCAAAACAGATCTTTTGGGGAACCTTTTCCCTTCCCTTGCCTCCCTATCGTTCAGCCAGACTGCCATGAACCTGTGATGAGTCATTGGAACATCTCACACTGTTCAGCTGCGACACCTCTTCTCTGGCAGCTGCTCACCGCCTGGGAGTTACATGGCACTTAGAGACAATAAGCACAAAGCTTGAAAAGAGGTTCATGTCTGTGTCTGTTGTTCAGAACATATTTAGACGTGTGTACATGTATGCGTGTGTGTGTCTTCTGATGGTTACAACATAATCTGAATGACCGTCTCAACGCTGTAGCTCATAATGATTTCACAGCTCTCGGGTGGGCTGTGCAGCTTTGCACCCTCCCTCTTATTGCTACCAGTCTCATTATGGAAGTGTGTGTGTGTGTTGTGAATAAGAGAGAAAACACAGCCACCCTTCAGTTCCCAGCCCACAGGGACTCGTGGGCTGGTTACAATACTGATTATCCACTGCAGTTGAAAGCATTGCACAGATTCAGCAGGGATAAAAATCCCATTATGACATGAAGCGGTAAACTGACTGTGTATTTTTGCATAATCCAAATAGTTACACCCCTTCATCAATTACTAATATATCTAAAGCTCTAAATGAATAAGAAATGCTCTTATTAAATGCATTGTGTTTTTGTTTGGTTCACAGGTGTCAGCTTGGGGCGGTTATGTGTTCATCATCAACCTGATTCCTCTTCATGTATTTGTCCTGCTTCTCATGCAGCGCTTCAGTAGGAGAGTCTACATAGGTGAGATGCAGCATGCACACACGCAAATGTACACATGAATTCTTTATGTTCACATTAAGTCAAGAGCATAATCGGGTGACTTGGGGTTCACAATTATGCTCATTTGACATTAAGTGTCAACTAAACGACAATAAACAAAACTGCATAAAGGGCAAGGTAGCTGTACAGTCAGCAGCTACAAACACACACATTTTCTGCATTTTCTCTACTTTCAAAAGACTCAAAGACTTGCATTGATGTGAGGGTGCTACATAGAGCAGCTTGTTATGCTTTGTCATATCTGCACTGTATAAACACTGTTACTTATAATTAATAGCATCCGCTAGCAGCTGATTTTGTTTATAATGAGACACACATCAGGTTTACACAAACCCCCCAGAGAAGGGTGGAAGAGACTCGTGATAAAAGTAAGAGGGATGGAAAGTGGAAATGCAGGCAGGACAGAAAAGAGAGGGGGGGGGAAAGATGAAAGCAGTCTTCTCTTCAAAGAGCTCTCCTCGATGCACACTCTGAACTCGCCTCACTGATCATGAATCAAGTCCTGACCCCAGGCTCACAGCCCCCTACTGATCCCCCAACACCATACCATTATTTCACATCCAAATCAATAGCCCATACATACCGAGCCAGGTCATAATCCTGTGGAAATACGTATCAAGACGTAAAACGACCAACTGGGCGATGTTGGCTTGGCAAGAAAGCGGTGAAATGTGGAATTAAAGAGAACCCATACTGAGGACTGTTAGATCTCAGGACAAGTGCAGGGAAGGAAGAATGAAAGGAGAGAAGACGGGAGATGAGTTGGGGCGATTGGTGGATTCTGCATCCTCCAATAGGATTTTTGGCAAATGAGTAATTTAACATGAAGCTGACTTTCCCATCTTCCTCCCTTGGTCTCCTAACTCCTTCATCCACCCTCCGTTCCCCCGTCTCTCTCTGAAGACCAGCGCTGTACATCCTGCCTGCAGCAACACAGTAATTGAGTTAGTTCAAAGTTGTAACAGCTCACTGTATTCTGTGGTGCGTACCTTGTACTGTGATTTGGAGTCCAGTCTATGGCCTGCTGTCACGCACCAGCCCTCTCTCGCTCCATCTTCCCCGTCTAATAAAGCAGAAATACCATGATGAAATCCAATTGGAATTTCATTGTCTCGTGAGCAGTGTCTCATCTGCAGCGGAATAGAAAACTTAGAAGAGAAACTCCTCTGACGGATGCCTCTACTCACTTTAACTCTACTAATGGGTATCAGCTTGGCTGCTGGTTCAGGTTCCAGTCCAGGCCATCACATCGCTCAGCATCTAGAGAGCAGGTGCCATGTGCTGCCTGCTGGGACTCTTTAAACAGGGTGATGCCGGGCCCCTCATCCTTTACAAAACTGTGCTGCCCAGCTGCCAGTAGCAGCACTAAATGATTAGATTAGACTTGATGAGCAGTCTTTGGAGATTTAGGACACCAAATATCATCATTTGAGTTTGGATTCCGAAGTTCCAGCAGAAAATGCAGTCATCTTTAGGTTACTGCTAAGATTGCAGAAATCACCAAATAGATTATGTCAGCTTTTACTTTTTAACCAAGACATTGAAGCAGAATGGCCAGAAAGTGAATTAAAAGAAGCTGCTTTGGGTCACTAATGGCAGCACTTTGTTGTGGTCAAAAAGTACATAATAGCCAAACCAGGGATACAAGCATTAGTTTTGAGAATACATGATATTCTATATTATATTTTCAACAAATTCCATGGGAAGAAATGTATCGACGGCTAATATATCTTCTTCCTCTGTGCCATAGACCTCCATTGTTGTCCAAAAACTATTAAAAACACATCAATGCTGCACTGGAGATTGATTTTGAGTCTAGATAATCTGTCAAAGAGAAATATAAAATAACGCCAGCCTTATCCTTTAATTTAACCTTCATATAACCTTCACATATATATATATATATATATATATAATGTTTTTAATTTATTAATTTATTTTATTTAGTTTGAGGTTTTGACTTTTAGAATGTATGCTGATGAAAGTTGCATTGTTTAAAGGTGTACCTCATGGCTGAACATTTCTTTACGAGTGTTTGCTGTTTTTTTCCTTTCTTTTTAAATTTTTTTTAGGATGTTTTTTTTTTTTCAGGCATTTTGCCTTCACTGAATAGTGACAGCTGCAGAGGAAGGAGAGAGGGAATGACATGCAGTAAAGGGCCCGGGCTGGAATGGAACCCAGCCCACTGCTTAAAGCCTCATTGGTACAGGCTATATACCAGGAGAGCAAACGGGACGTCTGTTGGCTGTTTTGACTGTTGAGCCTCAGAATAGCACTCCTCCTATGTTTGCACTTAAATCAAGCACCTCCACCGTCTTCAGTTTTGGACACTGTTTGACTGCAAAGTGATGTCTGAGAGGTGCAGTGCAGAAACACCACTGCAGTAGCAACTCACTGTCAAAGGCGCTGCCAATAATTACAAAAATGCAAGGAATGTACAATTGTTATACACATAAAGCATTATTATTATTACGACAGCACAATATTAGGATACAATATATAAAGCCTTTCCAAAATGCATGAAATGATGTATTTAATGACGGTGGTTTATATAACGTGATGTTGTTGTAGGTTAAAATGCCTAATAATAGTTTGAATTAGTGCCACCTCAACATCTTTAATGCACTATTTTTAGTTGTAACAGTATATTGACAGTGTAGTATTTCTACTTTTACTTAAAGTATCTAAATACTTCCTCCACTACTGCTTATATCAATGTAAATGTGCGTATAATTACAGTTAAAGTATGTCAGTAATTCCGCTGCTAGTTACTAGGTAATCTAATATGATTACACTACAACGGCCCTGCATTAAATCCTGTCTTCAGTTTGCATTGACATCAGAATATTAGGAACACCTGTCAGTGATGAAATCCAACAGTAGTGATAGCAGAGTTGACTCAAAACTGACACAATGTCAACAAAAGATTCACAAAATGAAGTCTTACTGCAGGATCACATAAGATTGGGCAGGTGTATCTAAATTGGCGACTCAGTGCATTAGGTCTAAGAAAGGCGTTTCGTCACGTTAATTTACCTGAGCCATCTTTTTATAGAACTTCTATATAGAACTGAGTTTGTGACACAGGCCGGGTCGGCAGCAATCTTTCCATTTTCTTCACGCTGGCATTCCTGATGATGTCGTCGTCGTCGTCGTCGTCATCAGAAGACTGCCATGGAGGGAGTCAGAAACGGAACAACCTTGGATCTTCTGCTTTAGAATCTAAATGGAACAGTCTGTTTTGTGGGGCTGAATGTCATATCTGAAGGACGTAAAAATACAAACATGGATAGCAGAATATTTGAATGGAATCTTTTTCTCTCTGTTGCCTCCAGCCTTGTCAAGGTGATGAGATAATCATGATACAAAATCACTTGAAAGCATGTGCTGCTCCAACAGAACAGCAGGCTGTTTTCACAGCAAGATGCACATCTTTTTGTGCAATACCAATAATAATCACGTGTACTTGTGATGACAGGAGTGGAAAGAGGTTGAGGTTCGGTTCTACGACCAGACGAGTCCCTTCAGGGTGATCTGTTGAGGCTTCAGCCTTACAAATTATACTTAATTATAAGATTAGAGTCCTCGCTTCTTTCAGTGTGACTTGATGTCAACATCGTCATCCATCTGTTTTCACAGCGTGGAATAAACATTCCATTTAATGTTCAGCTTTAATACGTTAGTTAATTAAAAAAAGACTGTCCATCACTAAAAATCTCATGATTAACTGTGATTTTTGAGGAAAATTCAGCTTTTGAAATCAATAACAGCCTCAGAGCGAAGATGAACCTTTCACATCTTGTTTCTGCCTGATCTTATTTCGACACACGTTGTCACACAAAGGCAACACATCTAGCTAATTAACACATTTCCACCCTGGTGTGTCTGTTCTGCGCGTCTACAAACCTTTTATTTTATTGGCCGTGCTGTGGCAGTATTAGGCCAGCAGAGCTCGTCTGGGGGGGCTTTTTGTAGTTGAAGCTTTGTTTCAGTGTTTCTGACCCCTGAGGGCTTGTTTGAAACACTTTTCAGGTTTAGTTGGAGTGTTCACAGCGAGCCTGTTGTCTGGTTATGCCGCTGACTCCCATTGTTTGAACTCTGAAGCTTAATCTCTCTGAAACTGTCAGTCATGATTTAAGCTCAAAAGGCATTTAGTTCTTGTGCGCCGTGTCAAGGACTTTGTGAGGTTGTATTTGCAAGAGCCAGAAAGCTACAGGGAGTGGGAGGGAGGGGCTAGAATCACTAACGGTATCTTCATGTGTGCATCTTTCTCAGCCTTATTAAATCTTTTGTCGAATGTTTAAAGTACTGGCATTTTGTTCAATGTATTAATATTCTAATTAATATAATTAATTAGAATTAAACAGAAATTAAACTACTGACAATTTATGATGATGTAGCTTTTAGGTCATATTGGCCAGTTGTATATTTTATGTGTGTATGATCTATAGTGCCATTTGTGTTTTATACCTGCAGAGTGACAGTTTTGCAAAGAGATTTAAAGAATAAGGCTGTTAATATTAGATTTTTGTCAACAAAAGGTTGGTGAATGAATGGACTGCTCACATGTAAGTAAGCAGTGGTCTGTCTTTAACTGGTGTCTCTCCCTCCAGCCTACAGTACCTTCTACATCATCGGCCTGGTCTTGTCCATGCAGATCCCCTTTGTGGGCTTTCAGCCAATCAGGACCAGTGAACACATGGCCGCAGCAGGTCAGTAGCCAATAACCTGTGGTTTGGGTGGAAAAAATCATTGGAAGCCAATAATATGCGTTTACTGCACGACCATGAAGTAAATAATAATTGATGACATTCAGTGCAAAAACATTATTTTTTATACTTAAAATGACATTTAACCAATTTAAAAGTCTTATCTCAATATTGTACTCGCATACCCATCTGTACACACGAATCTTTGTTACATCTTTGTTGGTTGTTCTTGTCACTGTTTTGGCCATTGTATTTAAAGATTTATATCACTACTTCTTGAACAAAGAGTGTATTTCAAATGTTTGTGCTGTATCTCTGCAGGTGTGTTTGTGCTGCTTCAGGTCTATGCCTTCCTGCAGTACCTGAAGGACAGACTGACCAGGCAGGAGTTCCAGACTCTGTTCTTCCTGGGAGTCTCTCTGGCTGCGGGAGTGGTTTTTCTCTCTGTCATATATCTGACATACACAGGTGGGTTCACATCGCCTTTTAGAAGGTTGGTCGACTGAACAGCTCTCATCTTCTGCAGCAGGAAAAACAACAAATTTAAACCACATTTTTGTTTCTTTAGTGGCATAATGCATAACTCTTGTTACAGATTAGGCTGAATGCCAGATCAGTTGTCATTTGATGTGCAGTTTGAAGAGGGGGGGGGGGGGGGTGTCACAGAACCTGATTGCCTGAAAAATCAACAATCATTTTGATTGATATCTGACTGGCCACACATTCTAGTTGGCTGTCTTCAGTTTGAGCAGTTCCACAGTGCGTTTTCTGACATGGCTGCTGTTATAAACTGCAGTGAGCTTGTTTTAATATCACTGCAGTATTATTTTATATGTGGCTCAGCCTGTAGCTGCTGTGCTCCATAAACAGGAGAAGTACAGTATCGGCATGAACGTCGCAGGTTCTGTTCGTGCAGAAAGGTCAGTTAAAATGTGTAGTGTGAGTTAATCGGCGTACAAGACCAATAGAAACGCAGGTGTCTGCTCAGCTTAACACAGGTGAGGTTTGACCTGTTGACAGATCATTGGTAAGGAAATGTATCTTACCCATGTGTTGTTAAACGGTAAATGCAGGATTTATTCCAGTGAAAACCAACAATGTCTTAGTTCGTCTGTCAATACCAAGACACAAATATTTATAAAGGCTCAGCAATTTCCTAAAATAACTGCTCACCGTTATTCTTTAAAGGAGTAGTGAGTATTGCATTTGCTGGGGACTATTTTCAGCCGTGGATTAATACATATCTGCTCTAGTTGGTATTTCTGGCCGCAGGATAGTGTGTGTTGGATTGAGTCAAAATAAACTGCGGTGTGTGTGTGTGTGTGTTCATGGGGATGAAGGAACATGTCAACCAGTGCAACAGTGTGGCTGAAAAGGAATAAGATATCAGGTTTTAGACGCACACACACACTAGTATTACATTCAGTGTTGCTTTTGGTCTTCTCAATTTCAACAGCCTTATCCTTTAAAGTAGTGATGTAGCATTTCGATTTCCTAAGCAACGTTACAGTTCCACAAACATCCCGAATCTGAACTACTGTGAGAGAATATATGAACCATATGTTTACAAAGAACTTTGGGTTTTTAATTTAAATGAATTATTATAAAAATATATTTTCATCCTGTTAATGTCTTTTCATTTATTGAAGTGTCACAGTTAAGGGAGGACGTGCTAAGTTCCATAAAATTGCCTTTTCTGAATTGTTCTGTTCTGTACTTTAAATTTTGGCCACCGAAAAATAATTTTGGCCACCAAATTTAGGGGCTTGGTGGCTCCTGGGGCCAGTGCTTGAGAATATTAGCGTCTATCCCTGCGAGTTGAAACTTGGCATCTACTTGCAATGTGCTGGTCCGCAATGTTCTGAAACCTGCCAGTTTGCACCGATGAGATGGTGTGTCGTTTCCATAGCAACAGCTCTGTACTTCCTTTCTGTCTGCCTGCCTTTCTGGCTTTTTTTTTTTGTAGCTGGAAACGATATAAAAGCAGACGATGCCATCAGCCGGCTCGAGTCGAGCTGAGACGGGCCAGATCACACCGCTGCAACTTGTCCCTGCGATGTTCTAAAACTGTCTTATCGCGGATGTTTGGTCTGAACGGGCCGGCTGATGATTAGAATCAGCCATCCGCTGACATCACACATCTATTATCTGTGTATGATAGGATCAGCTGCTGGCTATCTAACGGTGGTGATTAGTTTATGTGTTCTCATTTATCATTGCACTGCCGAGCTTAGCGGACAGCAGGCCAGACGGCACTCGTTACAGCCACTCATCATGTGTGCAGCTCTGCAACACACAACACAAGCACCTTACAGAGTGATTATATGATTGATAAATGCAGGAGGAATGTTGCAAACCAATTACGTGTTCCATCGATGCGTGACAGCATACGCAGATTACAAACGTGTGTTTAAATGGACTAGACTAAGTACATTCTGAGTCCATATGGTTTGTGTGTGTGTGTTTCACCTTCAGGGTACATTGCTCCGTGGAGTGGGCGCTTCTACTCCCTCTGGGATACTGGGTAAGTCATCACAATTGATATGTTGCTCCTTTTCACTGGATTTAAAGTACTTGACAGCAGTGCTGATAAACCGTCCGATTTAAATTATGTATAGTGGCACATCTACCTATACGTCATCAGTGGGAGTGAATAACTTTAGATTTATTCAGCTGTAGTCAGTCTCAGAGCATGTGTTTAATTTAAGATCAAGGAGATAATCTTTTTTTTTTTTTTTCTTGTTCAGGGCCTATTTTTTCCAAATGGAGGTGACCTTTGCTTTAATGTTTCAGTCAACATTCTAGCATTTTAGCCATTTTAGCATACAAAGTACTGGAGCTTTGCCTTTGCTTCTCTCTAGCTGCCAAAATGTTTTAATGGTCAAACAGTGAGCCAGCCACCCTGTCACTCAGCCCCATCATAAAATCCTAAACGCATAATTCTCCCAGATCAGGGCTTACAGAGAACTGCCAGACTGCAGAATCAGCTGCAAAACTATTAAACTCTTGCCGTGTGTATGTGCACACATGTTGGTGTGTTTGTGCACACGGCTGAGTATTTTATTTTGCTTAAAGCAAGATAAGTTTTTGCTGCGGTGAGGTTTTCCTCTGACCCAAGACAACTGACATAAGCCAAATGTGAATAAGATCTCACAGCTTTACTATCAATAAGAGCGGTTTGTTTTAGAATTGGTCAAGTGGAAATTAAAGGGAATAAAATGAACTATTATTCTTATTAACTTAAAGAAAAATGATGTGTGACACTAATAATACATTCACAATTTCCTATCATTATATAAAGACCTTTTTTTTCCCCTTTCCTTTGCCTAACCATGCTTTTTATTTGGTGTCTCACTTCTCTCTGTCCTCCACGCTGTCCACAGCTATGCTAAGATCCACATTCCCATTATAGCATCAGTATCTGAGCACCAGCCCACCACCTGGGTGTCCTTCTTCTTTGACCTGCACATCCTCGTCTGCACCTTCCCAGCAGGCCTCTGGTTCTGCATTAAAAACATCAATGATGAACGTGTCTTTGGTAAGAGCCCTGTCGTGGACTAAGTACTTTGTTTAAAAATTAGCACCATTATTGACAGAGGTCCTGAAACTTGTCACAGTTGTCCTTTCAATACAATCGGACTGTGATCCAGTATTGAAGGATTGATAATCGCGGCCGTGGTTGTTGGTGGAATTGTGGTTGAGCTGGAGACGGTGAGTTTTTAGTTCCATCGCTATCAATAAAGTGCCCACAATAACAAGTGAAACCTGAACACTAGACTGATATATGTTGTACTTTTAATGATCAAATACTTTATGAACCCAGTATAAGTAATATGGAGCTGACATTATTGCTGTGATAACATACTGTACATTATACATTTGAGCATGATATTTCATTCTTGACCCTGCAAACCATGTTTGACAATGACACAACAATTGACGACAAAATGTTCACCTCAGGGTCTGCATCCTCTGTTCTTCCTCACTGGATGGAATCTTATGTCTTGTTAACTAACGCTTGGGACTTTGGATCATATATAGTGATACTGAAGCAAAAGAACACAGGCGATTGACCAAGGAGGGGGGTGGGTGTGAGATTTCAGGACCGAGTAACAGCATGTAAGGGCAAAATAACTGCCTTTCTGTCGGATTATACCACTTGGTTGACTAGCAATTATAATATATCATTATAATAGACAGTAAATTGTTTAGGTGGTAACCCATGTCGCCCAGGGTCATTTAGAAATTAATTGAAATTTCATAAAACAGCTTGCCCACACTACACATGGCTTTGTTTAATGTTTATTGCAGTATATCTTGTATGATTTATTATTGTACAGATGTGTTAAGAAAAGGTGTGTGGGCTGCATTTTTATGTATCTGAGCCTTGCTTTTACTTGAATATGCTCATGCTGTATTTGTCCTTGTCAAAAAAATGCTAGTTTTGCTTAGTGTATTTATCAACCTTTAAATATCCTACTCGGTACATTTCAGATTCAAAAAGAACTGCATACTCATTGGCTTTGGCCACTAATAATGAATTTATCACTCATTTTCCTGTGTTCCTTTGCTTCTGTCTATTTGATGGAAGCTACAGGAAGGTTATTTTTCCAGCCACTGTGTCAGCCAAAAACGCCTTTTAAAAGCCTTTTTCTGTTGTTGTTACTTATCAGCCGACACATACACACATATCATGAGCTAAAAACCGGCTAATGCTATCGGGATCGGGCTCTACTTGCCAACATAAAGTCGCCTTGCACTGCTCTTTCGTTTACTTGATTCGTCTGCTCCTCTCTCTCTGTTCATGTCTTTCTTTTGCTCTACCTGCTCTCTACCTGAGACCCTTTGATCTCCATTCAGCTGAAAACGCGCCATTAAATCAGCCACACATGCGCAGAGTAACACGTTTGGGTTAGTGTTTGATTATGCCATGTACCGTTCTCTCTGTCGTTACATTTTCTGTTTTGACTGAGTTTCCGCCTGCCAGTGAGATCTACCCTAAGCCGTGGCATAGTTTTAGTACATAGGAAATTAATGCATGAATTTCAGAGCAGAGTGCATCTGTAATATGACTCAACAGCATTAAATTAAAGTAAATGGAATGAATTAAGTTACATATCAAATTAAATCAAACTCATTAAGCTTGTACTGTAACACCCTGGTCATCTGTAACCTCCTCATCTCCCTCTTTCTCTGCTTTCCTCACACCAGTGGCCTTGTATGCCATCAGCGCTGTATATTTTGCCGGCGTAATGGTGCGTTTGATGCTGACTCTGACTCCGGTGGTGTGCATGCTGTCGGCGGTGGCCTTCTCCAGCGTCTTTGAACACTACCTGGGAGACGACATGAAGAGGCAGAGCCCACCTGCAGAGGACAGCAGCGACGAGGACGACAGGAAGAACGCTGGAAACCTCTACGACAAGGTTAGCGGTCATCGCAATGTGGGTATATTGTGTCACCGTTTTGTTCCCCTTGTCATTAATGAGCAGCCATGTTGTTTGATGTGCAAGGTTGACATGGTTTGTAGATTGATGTTTAGTCGACGGCGTGGTCACACAGAACATTGTCAAAACCAAGTGCCTTCATTGTCTAGTGCTAGTCTTATCAAATTAATTGAACTAAAAGTAATGCCGTCACATGACTACTGTCTCTTACGCACAAAACATGACTATATTTCGTGTGTTGCATTTCCAAAACTACACGAGGGGGATTCCTTCCTTTGACCTTCCTTTAAGTCAGAATGTCCCTGTTGCAATGAATACAAACAGCCTTTAACATGAATACCTCCCTGCATATCGAATACCAAAACACTATTTACAGCTACACTAATCAGGGGTTCAGATATGTAATGCAACCCCTTGTTGCTGCAGCCACAGTTGACTCTAGAATCTTTCAGCTTATTGTTTTGGTTGTGCAGTACTGTACCGTTTTGTTTCATTCTCACTGCCCTTCTTATCAGCCTTGTTTCCAGCAGCAGCAGGTAGCTGATTTCAATGTAAGCTCTGATGAGCCCAAAACGCCTGTCAGACAAAGTTAGCAACTCGCATTTAGCAGTTGATAATTGTTTGCTAACACGTTAGGCACAGCAACTTAAAAATGTTGCCATATGTCACTGTTGCATTTACTATTTGTTCCACTTTCCTCAAGTGGCCAAAAAAGAAATCGGTGAATGCTGCTGTATGTCAAAAGGACAAAATACAACAGACCTGGCCGTAGTATTCACTAGTTTAAACATTTAGCTTCCCTTGTCTATTTGCCATTTGTCACTTTCTTTCCTATTAAAGCAGAAATGAATTTTTTTGCCACTCATACAAAATAAGTATTAAATAGAAGAGGTAATGTATAAGTCACCAAGCATTATTGTTTGTGGACACATTGTCAGTGTGATACAATGAAAAACTAGCCATATTATATCTACCCAAAAAAAGACACACACACACACACACACGAGGATATCACTAAGATAACATCCCCAATATCACCACAATCACCATTGCAGAAGCTACATTTTTTATCCTTTTCTCGACCCATCAGAACAGCACTTGTCTTGTTGGATGGATCTTGTAGTAAAACATTTCATTGACAATATTGTGCTCTGGTATCTGTGATGAGGCAGAAAATGAAGCTGTATCCTCATTACTCTGCTTCTCCTTCAGGCACAGCATTGATGTCCAATGTTTTTGTCATCCTCTTGCTGCTTTTCTTTCAAAGTCGATGGTGGGAATAATGCAGTACCAACCTATCGCTGGTCTCCTGAAAGGCAGTGTTGAATGAGACACCGTAAAACAGCTTTAACAGTTAATTGTCCCCATTGGAGAACTCTGACAGCCTTCTTGCATATTATCAGCTCATTTTTACAGCGCGCCTGCCTTGTTAGTGTTTCAGTAACCGTTACAAGTGGTGTGCTGTCCTCTGCAGGCTGGTAAAGTGCGGAAACACGTATCGGAGCAGGAGAAGGCTGAGGAGGGCCTCGGCCCCAACATCAAGTCCATAGTCACCATGCTGATGTTGATGCTTCTCATGATGTTCGCTGTCCACTGCACCTGGGTCACCAGCAACGCCTACTCCAGCCCTAGTGTAGTGCTGGCATCATACAACCACGATGGGTGAGAATAACACAGCAGCGTGTGCATTTCCCATATGTTTCATAAGGTTTTACCAGTTTTAATGATACCAGTTCGTTTGGGATGAAAACTGATAACAGGACATTTTCACTGTCTGTAAGTTTAGTAACATTTTTATTCAAGGATGCTTGTTTACAACTCTGTTGTAGTATTTACATATTACAAGAGCACAAACCAGTGAAACGACATTTAGACTATCTGAGGACACTATAACCACCGACAGCCACACTAATGGGATTCTCATAGGGTTAGCGGCTCTACAGATGGTCAGTTCATCCAAATTACAACAATTATTTCCTGCTACCTGTTGTGGTATGTAGCCACGCAGTTTTTGGTTTTTCCTTGGCCAGGTTTCAACATGCTGTACCTGCCTCTGAGAGTTTTGTTTGCTCGCAGCAATGAAAAACGACATTTAAAAAATTCAACAGTAGCATCTCTCCAGAAACTGTGTTCCCATTAATCAACAGACTGTGTTGTCATCACTTTTCAGTGGAATTACTTTATACTGAAGAAATAGTCTCTTTCAGTACTGTGAGCGTGGATGAACTGGGAGACATTGGGCCCCAGGACACAGATACGTAAAAGGCCCCTCCTCCTATCTAGCAGATGGTTTTGCATCTTTTCTCCTGTTATTTTGCAGTTGGCTAACTCTAAAGCTCTGTTGTTGGTTTCAACAATTTTGTTCATGCAGAAGAGAGGCTGTCTAATTCCTTTGACAGCAGATCCACACAGACACTCCTCTCCACAGATATCGCACAATAAACTGCAGCAAAATCAACTAAATATCATAGACCACCATCCAATGGAAACTGTAGTGCAGGTTCTGCTTTCTTCAGAGTTATTCTGCTGTCAAACATATTTGAATGTAAAAGTAGGCTTACTGTACCCTGAGTATACACAGTACAGCTAAATAAGGGGGGAAATTAAGTATTATAACCATAATGATCAGATCCCACTTGGTATCGGCAAATACTCTATTAAAGGATCAGGATAAAAAAAACATGATCAGGACGTGATTTCTGACTCGGCCCTGGTACTTTCCAACAAGAAATGCTCAAAACGGTCACTTCACGTAGAGGCTGTTCATCAGGGCCCCATGTCCGTCCATCTGCATTGTATTGGGTTGGAGGCAGAATCTCAGAGACGGATATCACAAGAGCTGGGCACATAAAACAGACTATCTGCATGGATATATGCCACTAGAGCGCAGTGTTTTTTGTAATTTGGGTGAACTGACCCTTTAAGGAAAAGTCATACAGGTTTCCATAAGGTTTTACTGTTAACTCAATCACATAGCGTATGTAAGCTCACACTATATACATTTAAAGTATTGGACTAACATGAATAAGTATACAGTATACTCTGTAGAAATATATAAAACCAAAAAATATTTTATGACTTACCCTCTACCTACCGCTGTGTCACGTATACCCTTCTGTAACTTTCTCCACCAGCTCCCGTAACATCCTGGATGACTTCAGGGAGGCCTACTATTGGCTGAGGCAGAACACAGATGAGCATGCCAGAGTGATGTCCTGGTGGGACTACGGCTACCAGATAGCAGGCATGGCAAACAGAACCACTCTGGTCGACAACAACACGTGGAACAACAGTCACATAGCGCTGGTGAGAGAGAGCAGCTTTGCCTGTACCGGGTTACATTTAATGTAATCTAATGGGGAACCATCGAGTTTACGCATAAGGATCAGTTTACTCGTGATGGGGAGTAGTACGCTGACAAAATAATCCAGATGCTGTCATAAGGAATGTTTCTGCTTGGGCATGCTACTGAAAGCAGTTTTGTTTTAAAGCTGCAGTATATTTCTTGCAGAACGTGTTAGCTAACAGCGATTCATTTAAACAGCTAGCAGTAACAGAGCAACATTTTCATTCATTTGGAGTCGTCTCTCTGGTCACCTGGTGGATGTAAGTCCAATGTTCACTCTTTTAGCTCTGTTTTTGTTGTATTCCAACTCTTTAGCTTCTAAATGCTCCACTGTGTTCCCCAGGTAGTCTCTGCTGTTAGTAGCAGTGGGTTTTTAAGAGCCTTTTCTCTGAAGAGTGAACCAAAACAGTCAAGTTGTGGCTTCGACTCGCCGTAAAAGCACCATGCAGCCGAAAGGAGCCGCAGATTGCGGTGATACTTGTCTGTAGGTTCATCATTATGAGCGACCCCTTTCACATTGTTGCACTGTTTTCACGTTGTCATTGCCAGTCGAGCTGGGTTCAAGGTCATTTTCTTGTTACTTTTAGTACGCACTGCAGTACAAAGTATGCACTGTTGAAAGCATTATGCATACAGTTGGGACTAACTACTCTCCATCATAACATTGCGCAGTACATCCGTCGCAGTCTGTTGTGGGTTCTGTCATCTGTCATTGAGCTGTTGATGTGACTTATCTTTCACCAGAGGATTGTAGGTCAGCAAAGCACGTTGGCTTGCATTCTGCAAAATGTGCCAGGATGCAGTAGGACATGCTGCTATTTTTGGCATACTGCGTTTGACATACTATGTATTGGGCAATACAAAATCTTTTTCTGGCCTACTAAATAGTATGGTGATATGGGTATTGGAAAGCAACCGTTGTTGTTATAAAAACATCGACTATAGCAGCTTTAAATATAACTTGGTATGGATCCACGTGACAATCAGTGACTGTTATTTTATAACCTTATTTGCTTCTTACTACTTTAGACTTTTCTTGGCCTCCATTGTCAGTGGTCCCATAGAACCGTAGAGTGTTGATTTGTTGCCTTGGTGTATTGCAGCACCGAGTGGACATTCCGTTGTATCACTGCACTGAGCACAAGTGAGAGTGAGATCTCAAAAACATGACCGTGGACCCTCCAGTGATGTAGTACTACATTTTCATAAAGAGAAGACTCTCATTAGACATTATAAATGAAGCAGCATTTGTTACTTTAAGTCACTAATATAGGTCAAGCTCCAAAAACACTGGAATCTGTAGCATCTCTTTCCTGCCTGATATAAGAAGCCCAAACGGAGATGACATCATCAGGGTTATTTTCCTCAGATTAGATGAAGCTAATCCAAAGCCGCTGCTCAACCGTTATCACAGGCTGAGTAGCACCAAACTGATCTGGGTGTGCAAAGTCAGTGGCGTGCCCCCAATCGTCATGTGGTTTCATACGAGCGGAAATTAATTTTAATACTGCAATGTCTCTGTGTTCCTGCAGGTGGGCAAAGCTATGTCCTCCAATGAGACTGCAGCCTATGAAATCATGAGGTCTCTGGATGTTGACTACGTCCTGATCATCTTTGGAGGGGTGATTGGCTACTCGGGAGATGACATCAACAAGTTCCTGTGGATGGTGCGCATCGCAGAGGGGGAGCACCCCAGGGACATCAGGGTGAGAGACGTCACACGCGCTGTATTTCAGTCACTTCAGTGGGTAACTTCTATCAGGAGGAGAAACAAAAAAGAAGCTTAAATATTTACTGCGGAGATGGTGGATGCCTGCAAACTGGAATTCATATGAATGTTTGATGTGCTCTATGAGCGAGGGAAACGCTGAGAGAAATCAGGGATTGGTTAACCAACTGTGCTTTAACTTGTTTGGCTGCATAATAAAATGAAATCATGGATCAAAGTGTGTGCGAGTTCACTTATTTGTCCCTCCTTCTGTCTCGCCTCTCAACCCAGGAGAGTGATTACTTTACCCCGCAGGGAGAGTTCAGAGTGGACAAAGCCGGTTCCCCCACCCTACTCAACTGCCTTATGTACAAAATGTCTTACTACCGCTTTGGAGAAATGCAGGTATGTCCTCAGGAATAATCATTCTGCAGTGTAATACTTGGCTAACTGACAAAATAATTGATTGCAAAGAACTCTCTGTTACTGTGACAAAATAGTTTCAAATGGACAAATAGGATTTAGACACAGACAACTTCACCTGTCGTCGCTTCTTTTCACAGCTGGACTTCCGGACGCCACCGGGCTTTGACCGAACACGCAATGCTGAGATCGGCAACAAGGACATAAAGCTGAAGCACCTGGAGGAAGCCTTCACTTCAGAGCACTGGTTGGTCAGGATTTATAAGGTCCAAAAGCTGGAGAACAGAGACCGTGTAGAGCACAACCTGCGAAGCACTGACACCACTAAGCAGAAGTACACCTCTAAAAAGGTAAGCTGGGGTCCTCTTCAACCACTGGTGTTTGGATAGAGTTGTCGATGGGAAGACAGCAGTATACTCAGTATACAGTGTACTTTGTTTACTGGTATCCAACCAGTGCAATGAGTGTGACGTTCTGTGATGATCAAAGCCCAATGTGGTGCTTCTTTTTGTCACAAACTGCCCTTAATGTTCCCTATAAGATATAAACATTATTCAGATACAATTAGATAATGAGCTCTTAACGACGATGCAAGCAGCATCCCAGTTTTTAACGGTAATATTGCCCAACCCCCTCTTAAACTGGTGTTGCCATGAAAGCGATGTAACACAGAACAAATGAAGCAGTCTAGATGATTTCTAACAGCTGTTGGTTTAGGGCCTACCCATGTCCGGTTTAAGTCTGGTTAACGATATTTTAGTGACATAAACACATAGATACAATCTTGTAATTGAAAAAGTTTGGTCCAGTTGTGACGAACATTTATTTGCTTTGTGAACTGAACACTGACATGTGTCAAAGCTAGGTTTGAGTTTTATTTTACGCGAGTGTGTTTTTGGTCATTTCCCCCTCTGCAGACAGCCAAGAGGAAGCGGGGATACATCAAGAACAAGCTTTCCCTCAAGAAGGGCAAGAAACTGACCAAGAAATCTTTGTAGAAAGTCCACCACCAACAGAGGCACATTGTGGACGGGAGAGAGGAAAAATCTTAAAACACAAAACTTTCAACAAAAAACAAGCAGCAACAATAAATCCACCAATCAACATGAATAAGGAACACCAGAGGTCCTCCAGAGCCCTGTCATCCCAAATCCTCACCTGGAGGGGTCACTATCACCTAGGAGAAAGCATTGAACCCCAGCTGACCTTTGACCTGATTGGCGGGGTCAAGGAGGCGGAGAACAGGAGATGTTGGCTAGTCTGAGATCTTCCCCACCCAGGTTTTAACCTGAGGAACTGTGACCTTCTGACCCGCTTTTGTTTTGTACATGAACGTGATAGGAGACAGGCGGCAAGAGAGATTAGCTGTCCTTAATCCAGAGACTCGGTTTGGGACTGCTCTATGCATTTCATCATTCAGATAGCAACACCACTGTTTTATGTCCCCAGTTCAGGGCTCAAACCCTAGACCTGCTCAGCCTGAGGCAAAGAGCCAATTTAGGATGATGGAAATGGTGTTTTGCCTTTGAGTTTATTCAGTTGCTGCTGCTTCTTTAGTGTTAGCCAGCAGTCAGTTTCAGCTCCTCTCAGAGCAGTGAGTCTGTGCTCCGATGCTTTTGGAAAGTCCAGGTGTTGGAACATACTCTGTGGTGTTTTTTTTTTTTTTTTTTTAATGCATTTAATTTCCTTTACACTCTCTTTAGAATCCATTATTAACAGGAGCATGCATGTACACACACGTGCCAACAAGGAGAAGCCATCACTGTTCATACGACTTCATACTGCTGCGCTGACAGGACATATCATTTTAGCTCCAGACTGCACAAGCTACTTAAAGGATCATTCCAATTTATTACAACTTGGGCCTCTTTTTTTTTTTTTTGGTAGCTTCTGTCAGTAAAAATCACATCTTACTCATTTTAGTGAATTGCTGAGTGACATCAGTAAACTGACTGTTAGTCAGATATAGTTGGAAGAGAAAACAAAGGCAAAGAGTCAAATTATTACCCAAACTGTCCATCGTCTACATCAATCACAGTTTACCAACTTACTTCCTGGTTCAACTTTAATCATCTGTGCTGTCCATAGTTGTGCGCACAGTTTTCCTCTACAATAAGGAATGTCACCATTTCGGTTTGACCTCCGATTAAAGCAACTTAGTACTGCACTTTCTTATCATTTCGGGACTCGCAAAAAGAACGGTGATGATGTGAGCAGCACATGCCGAGATATCTTGACTTCCAGTCTCTAGTATGGGTCAAGCTCCAGACAGGCTGATGACTTCATCAGGATTACGTTTTCAAACTTCAGAAAGCTCCTTCAGAGCAACAGAAGACATTACACAACTGGTCACAGGCAGAGTCGTACTCATTGTGAAGATGTAAAATCGGTGGAGTGTCCCTCGTAATCTGGCTTAACAGTTGGCTTGTTTACAACCCGTCTGATCGTCTGGATGCTCGTCTTTCACGCTTTGTTGTAGTGATGTCACCGTGTTCCCAGCTCCCAGCAATGGCTGTACAATGAGTACAATGTTATCTTAACTGCTAGAAATTATGGATAAATCTATGAAAATAAGGCCCAAGTTGTAATAAACCAGAATGATACTTTAAGCTGTGAGTTTTTTTCTTATCTGTAACATTCATACATTGTTGAAGCACACAGAGCTGAACAGAGCAGGCCTTAAAGAGACCATCAGAGTTCAGCTGCAACTCAGTGGGTGTAACGTAGAAACATATCTTTCTTTAAGATGCGTTGGGGCAGCCAGGTCTACATTATATCAGTTAATGACGATTAATGAACGATTATGTTGCTCACACAGTCCAGCAGAATCCATCTCAACCTGGAAGCGCATGTGTTTCTGATCATCAGGGTGAGGAACAGGATGTTGAGACAAGAAGCAGTGAAATACATGCCAGTTTTCCTGAAGGTCAGTTGGACGGTGTCGGATTGAGTGCAACTGGATGTGATGTGACCAACAAATCATTCGGGAGTCACTACCTCTCGACAGCAATAGGGCTCATGGGCTTGTTTTGCGTTGCTAGTAGCATAATGCTAACGTGGGATGTGTGTCGTGGCTGCCAGCCTGATCATTAAAAAGCCATTCTTAAGTGTAGCTCTCGTTAGCTCAAATCTTACAACCCTTTCACATGTCGTTGCCCAGGAGCATTTAAATCGCACTCTTGTAATTTAAAACACCGTGAAGGGGAAGCAGCACCTGTCAGGAGCAGTGTGTGGTGAACCTGCAGGTGTAGAGTTCCTCCACACAGCCTGCTGTCAGTCTGTCACGTGTTCACCTGATTCCCTTTGATCTCCCGTCAAACGTTCCACTGCACTCTGTAGATACCGGAGTGCTTCACAGGTACAGTAACAGCATCAAACGCTCTGCTCCCACTGCTTCTTTGCTCATGAATTTTTAAAAAGATGTTCTGAAGTCCTCTGAGCTGTCAGCAGGAGGTTTCCACACAAGGGGAGGGGACACTCAAAGGGTTAACACAATGCTAGCGCTTCTTTCTAATTGGCTGAATTTCCACTATTTTTAAATGCCATGCACCCAGCGGCATAAAGGTGGCTATTTCTTACATGCGTTTATATTATGATTTGAAAGTGTAATTTGTTCCCTCAGTGAGCCAAACTTTCCCTATAATTTAATTAGTCTTATTGTTGTTGCTTAAAGATATTCCAAGAAACATATGAAACCTGCGTGAGCTGACTTTGATTCCGTTGTGAGGTTTAGTCAGAAGAAAACCAAGTCAAGCAAATCCAGGTTGAGAGGATAACATTGGCCTTAACAGAAAAAAAAATCTCAACATTTGCAGAGCTCGAGTCAATGTGTGTATTTATTACATGGACGATGGAGGCTGCGATGACTAAAGCGAGCGTAGCGTCCTATCATGAAACGGGTTTTATTTTCGTTTTGATTTTCTAAGTCAAGGTTTCTTCCAACAATTGTAACGACCTGGATGCAGGTGAGAATGAAACATGCCTTTGTGAATAAAGAGGTTGAAATAAAACTGGTTTTATTTCTTGTAGCTCAGATGTGCTGTGTAAACATCTACTTACTTGCATCTTTACCACACAGCTGGTTTTCAGTACCGCGAAGACCTACTGTATACCACTCCAAAGAGCTTTATGTTGCTGTCACCTAAAGGTCGGGAGCTTCACCTCCGGGTGTCCGATCGGTTCCTCGACTATGTATGTAAGTGATGAATAGTCAGGATGCCGAGTTGCATGTCATTAAACAAATGCTTTGTGATTTTGGGAATGGACTTAACTTGATCTCTTGCCAAGAGTTAGATGAGAAGATTGATGGCGAGAGTCTCAGCAAGAATGTGAAAAAGTATTTCCCAAAATGTCAAACTTCTTTTAAAGCAAAATGTGAGCGGGGGAACACTTGACGTGGTGAATACCTTCATAACTGCTGCTCTGAACTAACTTTTGCTTGTTGGCGCTAAACACAAAGTACAGCAGAGGCTACTGTCACAACGAGCTTTACAATACAAGATGTACACTTTAATGTTTTATATTTCAAATGTCAACCACTCTAAAAATGCACACAATAAAAACAAAGCCACATTAATAATAAAATCATACAACTGCATTGACAAGAATGCATTGTTTCTACATAAACTGTTACAGCTCCTTTGCCGAAGCTAGAATATATTCATACATTCAATACATCATCAAATGTATTTTAAATTCAACAGTGAGCACTCTTCCACACTACTTGCAAACACAATTACAGTTCTGATGACACCAAAGCAACAAAGGGATCTTAATATGTATGAGAGGAAATTAGTTATACATCAGGAGGTGGAGAGTCTGCAGCAATGTCAGGACCCCAGGACCTACTGGGACTAGGGGTGAATGACCTGTAACTGGTCTTTGATGGAAAAGATTGCCTCGTTTCCTCAAGTTGAAGGAAAAAACAGTCATCAAAAGAGTGTATATCCAAATATTAAAATTGTATCAACTGTAAAAAATAAGTGTCAATCTTTTTCCCTTTAATTTACTTTTCTGAACTAAGAATTTCATTACCAATAATCCAGTGACCTGTTTTGACCTGGTGTTGCCCGATTTCCTTTTAGCAAATTAAGTTGCATAGTTTGCGTGGAGCCGAGTACCAACCAAATGAGGAGCACCTGCAAACCACAAGCACAGCGTCAACCTTGCGCCTGTGTTTTTGACTGCAGAAATCTCTGGACAATGTGCACGCTGACTTAACTGCTTCACTAACTACTGCTCATGTTCTCTTGTCATGTTTCATGTAAAAAGAACATACTACACATAGAATCACACTGGTGGTTTTCCTTTTTTTTTTTGCTCAGATGAGTTAACATTGTATCATACTGAAGCTGTGAGTTGGGCCATTATTGCAAAACTCACTGTTGGTACATTCAAGAACAGTCATCAGACATTTGAGTCACTAGTGACATCTTTTATGATGGGGGGGGGGTTGGGTCTGCAATTTTTATTAAAATTTACATAATGAAACCACTGTATCGACCGATACTGGGAGTTGGTGAAAAATGCTTGGCCAAAGATTGTTTTGTCGAAGAAGAATCCCCACTCTGTGTAATTTTGATGCATGAAAACTTAAGAGCGCCGTGTGTCCCCTGGGCTGTTCACAAAAGACCAGCAGAGTGGTGGGTCTTTTTCTACATAAACTATCGAGGACGATCGCTGCATGTTACTGTTGGCTTAAGCAGCCGTGTCGAGTGCAGAGCTGTTTACAGTGTCACTAGGAGTCATCAGAGTTTTGGGCTGGTGATAATGGCAAAAATCACATCAATGTTTTGATATCTGATGACTCCTAATGACACTCATCAGTAAATATGCCACGTATGAATGTCACGATTCATCTTTAATACAAAGTAATCTCAAATAGTCTAATGTCAATAAAATGCATTTTTGTCGTCCGATTCTTTTGATGTAGAAATTAGTTGTTTGTGATGATGCACGGCACCCTGCTATAATACAGGCCTGCAGGCATTGAAGTTAATTTCAAAAGACTCAGCCTGGCTGTCTCTGTTCCACCGACTATCAAATTGAGGAGTGTTCTTGAATGTACCATGGGAAGTTGAAAACCATCCGTCCTATACAATGATAATGGATGTTTGAAAAAAACAAGGGGATGTTCATTGTGATGGATTTCTTATTCAAGCAATTTGAATCTCTGAAAGTTGTAATATCAAGTATAGACTATTTGTAGTCAGTGGGCTAATACATGCAAAGATAATGGCACTGTCCTTTAAAAGAAAGCTACAGAATGGACAGGCTGCACACTGGATGAACTCCAGTGTCTTAATTTTACACCTCTTCCTATTCGTCAATATACTGAAACTTTTCACCATTAACACTCAAATGTCACTTTGATTCCTTTCTGTCAGAGGGGTTAATGACAGTCTTGCATTCCACCTGTAACATTTAGTCCTCCTCTTCCTCCTCATCCCCTCCAAATGACAGAAGACTGTTATTTTTTACTTTCTTTCCAGACTTCACCTCTTTCTTCTCCACCTCCTTCTTCTCCTCCACCGCCACCTTCCCCTTCTCTTCTCCATCACCCTTCTTCTTTTTGCTGGAGCTGGCCGTGATGCCCTGGAATTTGTCCGAGGAGGAGCGCTTGGCTGGTTTCTTGAACAGGATTTTGCCATCAGGAGGAAGCTCATCATCTGTGGAGGAGACGGATGCGTTACGGTGCATCAGAACACACCTTTCAGAGTGCAAAGTGCTCGTTTCAAGTGTTGGCTCAGCAGCACTGATGCGATTCAAACATTAACCTGGACTGCACCATTCTCCAGTCAAGGCAAACACAGAGGCATAAAAAGATGGCTCATGCTCCTTCAGCATCACCTTTCTCTGCGCCACCTGCAGCATGCAGGTCGCCCTTGATCTTCTTCACGTCCTCCGCGGTCAGGTCTCCACCTTTCAGGACCACAACTTGAGGTAACTCGTCCTCTCGGTCACTCCCGCTGTCATCATCCAGGGTTGGCATCGCCTGGCGCTGAGAGGGAAATACGAAATACAGACACGAGAGGTTTTCTTCAGCAGACACCCGGCCTGCAGGAGAGCTAAGCCCGCATGAAACGACTTGATTCAGTGCGCAGGGTGAGAGGTCCTGAGGTTGTGTCTTGTTTCAATGACAGCAGACCATCACTGAAACACAACACAACCTAACATGAAGGTGACAAAATAGATGACTAGCTGTAAGGATTCACACACTCTAATGAGCTCCGGGTCTGGGCTGCTAGCTTACACGACTAGCCAAAACCATCACATACCTTAGAATCAACAGTCGGTCCTTCTTTGTAACCAACATCATTTTTAAATTTCTTCAGGAAGGACGGCTCCGCTGGTTTCACCCATGAGACGCCACTTGCCTTGTTTTTGTTCATTGCAAACGGCAGGAACACAACACAAAGACCCAAATTAAGTGTAGGCCTGGTGGATGTCAAGCACAAGCACAGGGAGCGCACCAAAACACAACATACGTCATCAAGATGTGCCGCCGCGAGTCACATGACTTCAGCAGCCACCGCGATTGGCGGGTGTGAGGAACGGAAGTCAAGATGGCGAAAATGTAATCGGGAGAAGTATTTCGCCTTCAAAATAAACTCGTGAAGGTAGGCGGAAGCAGAAAAAACACCGAGTGCCCTTTGTCCTGTGTTGGCCGTTTTCCACCCATAGAAAACTCATTTGGTAGTGATTCAAACCACCAGTAAAAGGTTAAATTGATGTCGGCAAGGTGATGACTATATGTTTGGCTGAAATGGGCATTTCCCCGCTCGTAAAGCAGAGTTTTGTTTTGAAACTCTCCGCCACGGTCCATATCTCGTAAGTGAAACTTGACGCGCGGCGTTCGGGACTACCGGCACGAAGGCTGCTGTCCCCGCAGTGGGTCTCTCGCTTCCGCCATGATTCCAGGGACGTTTTACGCGTTCGTAGCTGGATTTCTGGGTGCCGCGGCGTCTCTGTCTGCCAAGCTGTCGCTCGGCGCGGACCACCTGAGGCAGATGTGCGAGTCGGGGCTCAGCGGCTGGACTGAAACTGCAGCCTGTGACTGGGTGCGTGAGACCAACTTAATATAAGTTATATATTAAGCTATAGATATAACCGCCACGTATCTCTGCCGCTGTGATAGATCGGGAATCCACTTGTGCTTTTTATACGCACGACTTACGTTCACAGACAGAGAGGAAACGGAAAGGAAAAGGCAGAAACTGACCAGCCTCTTCCGTCGCAGGTGCAGCTCGTGACGTTGGTGGCTTGATGAGCTGCAGCCGCGTGTTCTGCGATTGCCAGCACGTGGGCTGGAGGTTAAGCATAGCATTGCTGCATTCATCATGTCTTCTATTAGAACGGACGCTGAAGCAGTGTTCCTCCCTCCCTCCCTCTGTGTGCGCAGCTCCACCTGCCCCTGCGGCTGCTGTGCGGAGGCCTGCTGTTCACCTGTAACGCTGCCATGTGGACCTGCTTCTCCAAGGCCCTGCGACACTGCCCCTCTTCAGCCAGGGCCGCGGTCACCACCGCCGCGTCCAGCTTCATCTCCTCGGTGAGGAAACGGCAGCGTCCCTGACGGCCGACACGCTGTTAGTGACGTCCATCGCGCCTGTGTTGTGACCGTCGGTGTGTCTGTGTCCGTGTGTCCAGGCTGTCCTCGGGGGGGTGATGTTCGGAGAGAGCCACGCGGCTCTGTGGTGGGCGGGCATCTGTCTGACCCTGTGTGGGCTGCTGGTGCTTCATGGATCCACACCTCGGGCCCTCCCGCAGGGGCGGGGCAGAAAGGACAAGTGATGGAGCCTCTCCTGGTCAGCCTGTGGTGGGACTCCCTCAGAGACACAGGCTGGAAATGTTGCTTTATAGAGCTTCAGTTTATTAATGTTAAGTGCAGTTAAAGCAGCAGACTCCGTAGCACAGAGCTGATGGTGACGGTCGGTACCACTGTGTTGTTGTCCTTCAGGGAGACTATCTGTGGTCTTTAGAAGTGACTGATCTTTGAGATTAGCAGGTAAACGTTTGAGTCCACATTGTGGCCTCTAACTCTAGAACCGTTTCATGAGTAACGGTGAGTCTGATTAATACAGCGCGGCCAGTTTCGGGCAATTTCAAAGGAAGGTCACGTTATTGAAAGGGCCCGTCACTGTGTGCCTACGTCTTGTGGATTCTCTACAGGATGTTGATGCTTCATACAAAGTGACATGGAGATTGATGTGGTGGCAGTGATAGAAAAGCAGGAAATTAATTTATCTGATTTGGGACCAAAACGGAGACAGACAAGTCCTCATTGTACTTATGTGCTAATGGCCTATCTGGCACAGAAAGATGTCACTTTTCACCCCTTTCAGTAGAAGCTTTTTTTTTTGGGTAAACCTGTGTGGGAGACGGACTGTTGTTTGGTCTGTTGGTTTGAAGGTGCGGACGTAGAGTCCACATGACTCCACAGTGCAAGTATTATGCCAGAATCAGAGGAAGGTCTGCTTAAGGTGTGTGAAGGAATTTTGAAATGAAATGCTTAAATAAAGAGTGCCGACTTGATTCAATTAGGTTATGAATGATTTGACTTTCACCATCGCACCATCTAGTGGTTGCGTTAAGTATGGCAGAAAGTGTGGGTCAGATGCTGATTAGTATCTTTTTTTTGTTCTTTTAAATGTAAATTTCATGGCATAAACGGGTTAATTCTGTCAGCATTGGACTCTCAGGTTCAGGGCTGATTCAATTCCAATGAGTTTTATTTATATAGCGCCATATAAGTTGTCTCAGGGCAGCAGGCCTAGTCTCTTCATTTACAGACAACAATTCCCACCATGAGCAGCACTTGGTAACAAGAAAACACTCCCTTTTACAGGCAGAATCCTTCAGCAGGACCAGACTCTGGGTAGACGGTCATCTGCCTCAACCGGTTGAGTTGAGAGCGAGCGTGAAATATCAATTAAAACCAGCACTGATGTTTCATCGCAGCAGTCAAATCATTTAGTTTACAGCTCATGTTTAAGTGCGCTGTACGTCTTCAGTGATGAAGCCAAGCGTTTGGTTGCTTGACCGGTTTTGCCCTGATGAACGTTAACGCACTGAACCTGATGTTCACAGCTCTTTTGTTCAGAGAACAATGAAACGCCTGACTCTTTGACTGTGACAAAGTTGAAGTGAAGTCATACAGGAAGTCAGCCACATGGATTGTAATGTTTTCTCCAATTATGATTCAAATTTCAAAGTAAGTAAACAGGTCTTTCTCTGTGGGCCCTGAGTAGTGTCCTGAGGAGTGTGTTGGTTTTTTTTTTGTGCTGAAGAAGGCCATGATGAGCAGAATGTGATGACTGACATTATTACCGTGGTTACGGTTGTCATGGTCTGGTTACCAAGGTCTGCTCGCCAACCAGCAGGTCCATGCCGTGACATGCGCAGGTCTGCGAGGTCTTAACGCTGCTCGCAGCTTTAATTTGACACCGTCTTACTAGCCAGGAATGTCAGACTAAACCGGTCTAAAATCAGCAATTCAGGTTTTCAGTTTCAATACCTTTTGTCTGTCATGTAAAACTACACATAAAAATAAATTCAGTCATTCAACTGTTTATCAACTTAGACAAAACCATTTGTAATATACAGATATAAAATATTTCCATTTATTTTAGAATTTAAATGAAACCCACACAATGATGAAAGTTATAAAACATGAGTGGTCCCATCATGTCCAGCACCCGTTTAACAGTTAAAAGCCCTTACCCAGCAGCTTAGTCAATTACAATCTCTTCTTCATGATACCACCTATTTTCCATGATGTGCAACAGAGTGATAAAGATGAAAACTCCAGACAGACACCAGAATTGGGCGGATGAGTAGTTGAGCAATAATACAAAGTGTTTTCCCCACACTGTCACATTGAAACGTCTGCTCGTCAAGACACATAAGGCACAAGGTGAATCAAAATCCTCAAAGGCATCGTGCTTGAAGTGTTACATTAGTGCTACAGTTAGTTCTCCTGAGCTCAATCACCTTCACACCTCCAGTCAGAAACACTATGTTTGGAGCTGTGAGACCCACCAGCTCCTTCACTTCTCCAGTTTCACCGATTTCAGGGAAATACTACAGGTTTGGCAGCACGTGCCAAGTAATAAAAGATCATTTCCACATGGTATTGGAGTCCCCCTTATTGTGTGTGTGTGCGCACAATGGCAGAACATTTCTAAAAAGGGTCAGGATTCTGAAGATTGGTAAACAATATTCACAAACTCGTAAGTTCACTGCCGAGTTGCACCCTGCAAATGACTGCATAGGCGCTGGGAGGAAGTGTGGACGTGGCGCATGCAATATTTTTTACATAGTCTTTGAGATAAAAATACAAATGTTCTAATTCCAGGCGGTGTCTCACTTCAGAAAGCCCTGATAAAATCCAAAGCGATCTTAATTTGCTTATACAGAAAAATGCTGCCAGACTGAGAAGTCATCCTGACTCCAGGCAGCACTAGTCGAGTGGTATCTCTATGACATCCTCCTCGATGATCTCCCCCTGTGGGACGCTGAAGTGCTCGGGGGGGCTCTTCTTGCAGCTCAGCCCTGTGAAGGGGCTGCACCAGGACAGAGAGAACGGGCCGCCGAACGCCATCTGCATGGCCTCCCAACACGGTACCTTCCCCCACTTCCCCGTCTCTCCCTTCAGACGTTCGATTCCCTGAAGAAGACAACAACGAGGGTCTGAGGTGAACCGGGCAGAGCCAAAAAGGACTGGATGTCTTGTTTTACATGCAATATCAAGCACAACTATGACACAAAGTTGACTAAAACTGCAACAGCACACTATGATTTAGCATTTTGGGCCTGTTTCTCAAACACAGATTAAAGAGGTAGAGGAAAAAAAATATATTTCACATCAAATTTAAAGGATAGGCTCGGATTTTTCAATTTGCCAGAGATATGTTGAAGTAGTTATTGGTCACTGTAATCACTCCACCTGTCCATATTGGCCATGAAGCAATCTCTTATTAGTGTGACTAGTACGCTGTAAGAAACAGGGACAAACTCTACAGTGCAACAAGACCGAGTCTACAGCCACACTATGCTAGTGTAAATGGCATTAAATACAAGCGACAGCTGAGGCTGATGGAACGTCAGTTATGCAAGTATTTGCATAGTTATTTATACTGGGGTCATGTCCACCACTTTTGAAATGGCAGATTTTGTCCCATCACTTTTTAAAAGCATAATTTGATAAAAATGTTAAGACTTTGAGAGGTTTATTTGCACAATAAGAAAACCTACAATGTAATATAGCAGAAACAAGCACACACTGGACAATGATACGTCGACATGCAATTTGTTTTCCCCCAAACTGCCGTAATTATCTACTCTGGCCTCATACTAATCCCCTATTACATTGGCTAAAATTGCACGTTGTAGACAGTTTAAAAAAAGTTTGATCGGATGATGATGCTAGATGAAAAGTGAAGGGATTGTCTAAATTGTTGCAATTCGTGAATGCCTGAAACAAATTTCATGGCAATCCATCCAATAGCTGAGTTATTTCACATAACACATTCTGCTGCTCTCTTGCAGTCTTGCACAGTGCAAGAACTGTGCTTACAAATAGGTAATTACAGCAACCAAAAGTGTGTTATAAGATACATTTTTTGAAGTCTATTAAATGTTTTTGCATCACTTGTTTCATTTGTTTTCCAAGAAACATGCCCAATGTAATAAAACACTGTACAAAATGACTCACATGCACTTTAAAAATGAAGATTTAAACCCTGTGGAAGACGCCAACTTGTCAAACAGTGCGTGCATCCTGTTACACAGAGCGCACTCATTCATTCATACTGTTTGGTTGAATTTGAAACAGCAAAACAAAAAGAATGATGCTTTGGCCTTCAGATTGAACTCTGCATGCTTGTGATGTGTTAAGCTTGATGGGACGGCTAATGTGTCCTCTGTTGCAAGCTTACCTCTCCTCAAGGTTATAAAGAGTTGTCTGCTTCAGAACGCTTTTGGCAGAATGAGTTCTCAACCAAATCAAATGCATGAGTGTGGAGAGAACACTAAAGAGGCAGAATAGACAGTGATGTGGGAATAGAATGAAAGACAGGAATAGAGTAGATTCATAGAATGAAGGCCAGAGTGAACATTTGACAATGCAGGGTGCAAGAGACTGTATGCAGGGAAAGTTAAAAACTTTTCTTTAACATTATTTGAACACAAGAGGTAGAAACATTTTTGGGCATAGTTGGCACTGTACAATCAAAGAGAAATAAATACATTCAAAAAGGCAAACAGTCTTTACATTGCAACTGAGAAGTATTTATTCTCTGCACATGTGCTGAAATACCTTCAGACTATATAGAAATAATTAAAGTTTCTGTAAAAAAAAAACAAATCATCTCCACCATCACTCTCACCAGTGACGCTTGGCACCATCATACCAGCAGTGTTTCACATACATTACTCGACTAGCCTTCACCTGTACCTTGCATTCAGATAACAAAGGATACACACGAGACCATGTAAACAAAGAATTGAAGAATAAAATGCACACTTTAGAACAGGGCAGTTCACACAAGAGAAAATCATAAATACAAAGTGCGATTTAGCCTTTTTAGTACTTGTTAATGTGAATGATGAAAGTTAACACTTTGTGAAATGCTTTGAAGCAATCTGAAACAGTGCAGCTAACATCCTGCTGCTGCTGCATAACAACATGTATGCAGAGTTATACATTGTTATATGGTGCTTCCTGTTGACGTTTAAAGCCAAGCCAGTGTCCTTTTTTGAGGAACTCAATTTCAAAGCTTTCCCAAATAACCGTGTCATTGTGGGATTCACTGAATTTGGCACATGCACACCACATGGGCTTAGAGCAACGCCTGCACAGCGTTGGTGTTACTGCGGGAGGCCAAACCTTTCCTCAAAAAAAAGGAGAATACAGTACGGCTGTTGACAGCTTGCTAACTCTACCGAAAACATTCTGACAAGCATGTTTTGCTGCTGAAACACCAGCTGAGGCTGACATTCTTACTGACCGAAACCATTTCATTTCCTCGTTGAACATTACAAGAATGACTCGGCAGAACTTCAAATGACTGAAGCAAGCTGGCATTTTGATTTTGTTTGGTGGAGCAAACAGAGGCCTCCTGGCTTGTTTTGGCAAAGAAAACAAATAGATATCTGCCCGCCAGCAGAAGGGTCATTCATGTCGAGCATGTATCAGAGAGGAATCAGGGAGAGTGTTCCACACTTGGGCAACAAGCAGGTATCAAGTCATTTAAAACGCATGATTACACTGCAGTGCCGCATGCTGGTCTCGTATGTAGTTTTCTAAGAGGGATAATTCAGTCCGTCATGTCGGGCTCAAATACGACACTTTAAGAATGTTCTCTTGTATGTTAAAATTCTGTCTACTTGACTTGTGTCTCAAACATGAGCTCTGGACAGTTTGAACCCCACCAACGTTATCAAAGTGATTTGCTGCCTTCTACATTCTGGCTTCTCTGGGCTTCCCACTTGGGGGGGGGCTAAAAATGATCCTAATCATTGGTTTTACATTGGGAATCGATATCGGCAGATACCCCGAGTAGACATATCAAAATCAGTATAAGCAGAGAAATGTGGGATTGGTGCATCTCTAATCGTTAGAACGGGCGAAACAAGCCAGAACTTGACTTTAAGCAATAAATAAATAAATAAATACGGGCAGTATTTAAAATATTTTGACAATTATAATTGACCAGAAATCCACAATAATTGTGGCAAACCGCTCCTTTATGTGCTTTATTGGCACAATTTGAAAGGGTCAACCTTAGAATGGATCTGTTTATTTTGTCCATATCTGGAACACACTACTGATTACTGTCTGACAAGAGGAAGATTTAAAGAGTCAAATTCACCCAAATTACAAGAAGACATCTTTTCCACTTACCTCTGGTACCATCTAGCCATTGAGACAGTTTTTGGTTTAGTTGCCCAGAATCTCACCCTGGTACAACGGAGGTGAATGGAATGTTTTTGTGGCACCTGCAGTTTCAAAGATGACAGCAGCAAACTGTATATTCCGAAGCAATGTCCTGGTTACTCAGGAAAAGGGCTGCATCAAACGATTATTTTTGTTATGGATTATCTGCCAATTATTTTCTCAATTAATCAAGTAAGTGGAAAATGCCCGTCACAATGTGACCTCATCAAATGTCTTGGTTTTTCCGACCAATAGCCAAATCCCATTTATTATCACGTAACACCACAAAGAGTGACACATTTTCACATTTGAGGACCTGGACCAAACACATTTTTTGGAATTTATATTTGAAAAATAACATGATGATCATAACAATTAGCCAGTTATCAAAATAGTTGCTCATTAGTTTTGTCAGTCAACGATTAATCGACTAATCGTTCTAATTACTAATCTAATAATTACTGTCTTGGTATCTACTCTGGATAACCCACAGATCTCACTGTGCAAAGTTATATTGAAATTGCTAGCAATCAATATCAACTCAGCTCTAATGTTCAATGCTTTGACAGATTAAATTCGAGCTGAAACAATTAGTCAAATAAGCGTTTAGTAAATTGACTTTGATGATTGTTGAGGTCAATTGGTAAGCAAAAATGACAAAACTGTCATTCCCAGCAAATGTGAATATTTGTAGTAAATTTAATATCTTTATATTTTGGGCTGTTGGGTGAACAAACCAAGCAAGTTAAAACACATCCCCTTGGGCTCTGGGAACAAGTGATTAACCATTCTTTTTACATTCTTCTTATTAACAAGTGCAATGAGGTAACTGTTATGATATAGCGCTATATAAATAAAATTTAATTGAATTCTGACATTTTATTGATTAATCAAGAAAATCAAATCAAAATGAGTTTCAGTGGCAGCCCTAAATTAAATTCCATTCTCTTCCATTGAATTGGATTTCAGGGGTGGATATCTGGACACCTAAAACAAACCATCAGTGTGGCCACACACCACTAGAAATAAGTGAGAAGATGTGTTCTTTTTTGGGGGGGAATTTAGCTGAACTAACCCTTTAAAGGGAAAGCAAGTGTAAACACAGAGCAAGAAAAGAGAAGGCTTCGGATACAACAGAAAGAGAAATAGCTCAGAAAAACAAAACAAAAAACAAAACAGGTTTATCACAGTGTTTGCAAACAGGATTCACAAACTGAAAGGGTTTTCTTTTTCTCTGCAACTCCACTTACTCAAGGCAACACAAAAATAAAACGTATAGCGCACTTAGTTGGCAACACAAAAAGCAGATGGAATGCTGTCCATGGCTAGAACGGGAGATACAGTGGAAATCATGTTCAGCATTGGGAGCAACTGCTCTGTGGGGCTGGGCAGGGCTTCCCACTTTGGTTTTGACCTGGCCGCCTCGTCCCCTGCGCTGAGCTCTCACACCACATACTGGTAGGTCTCAGCCTTCCCATGGTCAGGGGTGGAGAAGGGACTAAACCACATTAAGGAGAAAGGGTGTCCAAATACCGCCCTCATGTTCATCCACTTAGTTTTTTTAGCCCATCTTCTCTCTTCCTTTTTCACCTGCTCTATGCCCTGAAAACGAGAGACAACCAAACTTCAGTTTGGGCTTTTGTGACCCAGTCAGTAAGCAAAAACCAAATAACGATTATTTTCAACCCACTACATGTAAAAAAAGAAAAGAAGATACTTTATACCATTTCTGAAAATAATCTGGGCCACCACAAAACCAGTATTTCGGTGATTTGTCTACAAGCGTAATGTAGCTGCATGTGTCCTGTTGCCTTTCCCTCTCGTGTGTTGAACAGTACCCTTCATGTCAAAACCCTCCTTGATTCAATGATCAAATATCTCCCATACATCCGATCTAGAGTTGCAGACAAAAAGAAGTTCAAAGCAGGAAAAGGAGTTTGTTTTGGTGAGCTCCAATCCACAGGAACAACAATAGGCTGAATGATTTCAGGATGGTACCAAACTACATAGAGGGGATACTGATTCCATCTTCCACTGATACATGGACAAATTTACCTTTCTGTGAAAATACATTTGCATCTTTCAAGTACATCACTTCGTGGTTTTACACACAAACCCCTCTCTCTGGCTGCAGCAAAAAGTGAAAACTTACTGATTTCATGAGCAGATTGAACTTTGCCAAGATAAAGTGAAATACCTTTAAAGCCTACAGGTTAAATGTATGGCCTGTAATACTGACCTGTAATATTACTACCATCTGGTACAGGTGTGTGCTCTGCACAGGTGATGACAATAGCACACAAAATTAAGTATTTTGGTAGATGGTAACAGCCCAATTAATATGTTTGCAGCTCAGAAATATATTATTTAGTAAGGTATGGTAAGGCAGTATATTAATATATAATATTTAAAAGTTTGACTTGAAAACAACATAAGCATTTTGTTTCTTAACCGAGACCCGTTTCACTGTCTTTTCAAACATAATTGATGTAAACAAACCATAAACCGCTTCAGTAGTTTCAATTTTGTATTGAAGATGAGAAAATCTATTTGAGTGTGACAGCAGGGGATATGGGGCAACCTTTTTGCTTATATTTGGATCACAGATTTTGTTATTGCAATAACTTCCGAAATCAATGTGAAAATACTCTTAAGACAGACACAGTGACACCCAGGTCAAACAGCCAGAGACTATCATGTGAAGGCTGTCTCATAAGAATGGCTCCAAGTCCAAGACACATTGAATGTGTGTTCAGTAGAGCTCAGGCTCCTGGATGAAAAGGCTACTAGTTACCGTTGTTACGTCTCTCAAGCTATGACTCCTAATGCAGCAAGACATTTTAATGATCAGTGGCAGATTTGCCACAGAAGGAAACGAAAGCAAGCTTCTTATATTTTAGCCGGCAACCGTCAATTTGTCTGAAATGACAACCGTCGTCAGTCCGTTTTTTTTTTTATTAGCTGTAGCTAGCTAACTAATTATCATGTTGGTCAAAGTCTTTCTGCAGCTGACTTTGGTGTTTCTAGCCGACATGTCTGAAAATGAGAACCCTGCAAAGGCGTTTAGCATCTGATGTCTGAATAAATGCAACCATGTTAAATCATGTAAGGATGGAAACTAACTCGCCCAATTAATTCTTACAATTATGTCTGAAAACCTATTTTGAGGTCACAGTGACATATGGTCACAATCTCCCTTCTGTTCCTGAGTTATGGTGTTGAATAATGGCTGAAAGAGTGTTTTCCAGGACATTATGATGTCACAGTGAAGTTGACCTTTGGGGGGGGGGACAAAAAACATGATCACTTCATAGTATCCCACTAAACATCTGTGTGAAATTGTCACAATTACTGCATGGATTCTTGAGTTTTAGGTCACGGCGACCTTTGAGTCCAAGTGCCACCAATTCATTGTTCGTGAAATGAATGATGCACTGTGAAATATGGTCATCAATTCTTGAGTTATGGCCAAAAATATGTTTTGTGAGGTCACAGTGACCTTTGACCACCAAATTCTAATCACTTCATTCTTGAGTCCAAATGGACGTTTGTGCCAAATTTGAAGAAATTCCCTCAAGGCGTTCCTGAGATGTCGCGAGGATGGGACATCTCGTCTGCCTGCCTCGCTCCCGTCATTGCAGCGGCTTGCGTCTTCATTAGAGTCTATGCTCGCGTGCGTCAAGCAAGCCATGCAGACACTGTAGGTTAACGCAAGTATCTAGCTAGTTTAATATGCTTTACTGTCTTACCTTCAGAGTTTCTGAATTAGATTGTCTGCACTGTGCTGGGTTCCCTTAACCACCTGGAGAAAAGTTCCCCCGCCCCAACCATCGTTATATAATTCTCACTCTGCGGACAAACAACCCAAAAACATGATGCCTCCGGGCCAAGGCTATTGGCAGCGCAGAGGCATAAAAAGACAAAGTAAAGCTTACAGCATCAGGGGGAAAACTCAGCATCAGTCCAAGCTGATGTAGAATGCAAATAAAAAGGAGGGTTTCTCACATGATCAAGTCTGTGCATTCCGCATTGTGACTCAATGAGTCACACACACACACCTTTTATACCAATTTTATTTTATTCTATATTTATAACTATAAGCTGCTCCCAATAACTAAGTAGGATACTGTGGTTTAAGCTGCGCTTCTAAGAAAGTGTGGAACGTTGCCTGCCGATAAATAACAGTTTATTCTACATCAGGCTGCAGAATGAGAGATGTCACGTAGCTGTTAACAGTTTGAATTAGAAAAAGGTCAAAGATGCTAATGCTAAAAAGCAAACGGGTGGCAGCAGCAGGGAGAAGAGAAGGAAGTAGTGAGATAAGAGGAAAGGAGGAGGCTTGTTGGTCACTAAACGGATCACTTACGGTCTCGTCAGTACAGATGGAGTGGACCTGGGTGCCGAACATCACAGAGGTGAAGATGAGGAAGAGGAGACCCTCAAAGCACAGGAGTATGAGGAGGATGACTGTTGCTGGAGGAGAGAAGGAACTGCACTCTGGGGAATGAAGGGATATGGAGGAAGAGAAGTGAAGGGGCAAAAAAAAAAAAAAGTAGGCCCATATGAGGAACTTCTATACACTATAACCAAAGAAACTACTGCACTCTACTATTAACTGGTCCCCAGCACTACAGTGAGGATGCAAAGCCATTGAAGCAATTCTGGGACCACCTGTTACCTGCCGAGGGTGCGTTCAATAAAAGGGGAGGGCTAGTGAGCGCTCAGGATCGGGAGGTTTAGGTTTGATTGTTAAGCAGGTAGGAAAACTTGTGTTCATGTGCTTAAACTATAGACAAAGGGAAACTTCCATTAAAGAAAAAAAAAAACAGCTAGATGTTGGCTGCAGAAAGGCCTTGAGGGGAGCGTGTTGCCTTTTGAAGGTAGGGCTCACAATAAGGGTGGTAGAGTTTGTTTCCATTGTCAACGATAATTTCAGCCAGTTCAACGTGAAATGAAAACCTTATTTGAGAGTCCGCAAGTCACGAGTCAGCCTGCAATCTGTTATGACGCTTCGCCCCAAACAAGCACATGCCTCTGCTTTAACAGAACTCAATCGAAACATGACAGATGTTGCAAGAAGTAAAAGACAACAGTCAAAACCTTAGCTGCAACATACACTATGGCACATTGCAACCAGGATGACAAACAGGACAGGTTCAGGGAGCGTAAAGGCCTCTAGGTATTTCCTGTGCCAGTAAGTGCACATTACCACAAGTTACAAAAACGAAATTGTGGCTGGCATGCCGACAGAGCGCGTTCCTCAGTCAGCTAATGTGCAGCTCCACATGCAACTCATGAAGGAATGTAATTGTTTGCACGACATTTCATTCATACCTGTGAATATTGTATTTTTGATAGATATGGAGTGGTCCTGAAGGAAGTACTACAATATTCCCACAGTGCTGTACGGTCTAAGTGTTTTTATTTTATTGAAGGTGCACTCTAATAGAAACATTTCAAAGGAAGATTGTCAGTGTAGAAGGCCAGTTTTATGTGTGAAGGGAATTGAGGGTTACAGAGTATACTTTGAAGAAAAAAAAAAATTACTTACTTGTCCAATCATCTTCAAAGCAGTTGAGAAAATGGAAGACCACCATGGCCAGAGCGTGGAGAGAGATGAGTGCAATGTACATCTGGATTTAAAATTAAATTAAAAAAGAAAATAGCAAAAGAGGACAATGACCATACATACACATAGGACATATACTAACTGCAAACAAAGTGGTGCTCACTGAGGAATCCTTATCTGCATTAGTACTGCATTACAACAGCAACTACTACTGATGTTCCACGTAACACCTACTTCAGTTACAATGTTACATAGATACAAAAAGCTTGTAAAAATTGTGACCTCCAAGTTGGCTACAATCTGAGGGCAACCCTTCATTTTCAAAGACTGAAAATTGGTCTTTGGCAACCTTCTTCAGATTATAAATTTAATTTAGGTTTTTGGTCAGATCACATTGTAAGAGACGCATTCTTGCCGTGAACTTACTGTGAAAAGAACAAAGTACTTTTGGTTGTTCTCCCCAACACAGTTATTGACCCAGGGGCAGTGATGGTCCATCTTCCGTATGCAGCGTTTGCAAACGCTGTGAAAAAGACAGCAGGTTGAGTGTGAAGGAAGAGGGAATAGATTAAAATAAAATGAATACAGTATCAACCGTCCAAAGCAACAACAACAATAATGGTGCTAACAACATTAGTAGAAAATTAAGGGCACAACATTCTGGGGAATTTCTAGTTCAAAATGTATAATAAAAGTCTGACTTCCTCACTGCACCAAAATGCTGCAGCTGTAAGCGCTGGGTTTGTGTATGCCCACGCGACAGCGAGAATGTCCTTTTTGCCCTACCTGCAGTGGTGTGCTCGGTCAGGCTTGATGCTGCAGCACTTTGGACATTTGTAGACCACCTGCCCTGGTTTCAGCTGAAGGCTTTCTATGTATTCCTTAGTAGCATTCCCTTTTGGCACCGCCCCCTAGAAAGACATGACCACAGAGTAGACGACTTCAGCATAATTTGCACAATCCTCATAATGAAATAAGTGGGGAGAGGCTAAATGTACATTATACTTTCATGAAAGTTCAGCTCTATTAATCAGGACTACATAAAGCTTAAGCACCTAAACTTGTCTGCATGACAGCCTGTCATGTAATTCTTAATTTGTGTGTATAAATAACAAACAAGTCCCACTTACAGGGTCAGTGCACATGGCTCTGAGGTGTGAGGCAAGGGCAAGGAAGGCCAGACTGTTGAACAGGGTCCCGTTAACAATGCTGTACGTCAGATTCTTGGAGGGCAGCAGCATTACAAACAGGACCACGAACTCTGCGTAAAACACCAGCAGCCAGGTGATGACAGCGCACACGATGCCGCAGACGTCCCTGATGAACCACATGGCGGAGGCAGAGGAGGAAGTGATGACGTCTTTGGAGATAGGGATGCGCTGCTCGGCCTGTAGGCAGCTGGCTCCTGCTCCAGCCTGCCCACGTCCATGCTCCACATCCCTGCACCTGTGTACCGGGCTCTTCATCCTTCATCTAAGCTAGATGCCTGCTCCTGTGCCTTCAGGCCTCAGTCTCAGTCACCGCATGCTGGAGGAGAGGAGCAGGATTTGAATTACAAGTTTGCACGTATTAATTTTGTGTTAACCAACCCTTATAATATAGTAATATAGACATGGCTAATAGTTATTTTGCTACCATGCCTGAACCTGAGTGTTCAGGACACCTTAATAAATGAATGCCAATTGTTCAGCCATCATGCCCCTTCAGTCTTCCCCCCCGCCCAACAAGATCAATAACCCAACTCAGACATCATTTATCAGGACATCTATACATCCAAGTCTAAGTGTTATAGCTAACATAGGCTATCCTGAGATTCAGTTGGAGACCACAGCCTGATGCTGCTATACTGCATGACTGGACTTCAGCAGCCTCCCAGTCCAGCTAGCTCTCAGTAACAGTCACCAGTATCATTTAGCTGTTTACCACAACGACAGTGAATATTCATGCTACTTATATGCCTCAAATTTCAGTGTGAAAGCATTGGTTAATAATACGTATATTAAATATGAGTTGTTTATACTATGTGCGTGTAATATTAATTGGTTTTGGCTTCCTAAGCTGCTACACAACGGCTTTTCAGCATTTTCCTGTTTCTCTCATTCTGTGGCAGAGCGATTCTTCCCCCCCCAAAAGGTTGATGCCGGTCGGATGTATTATCTTTCTAGCACATATGTAGGTTATTGGTTTCCAGCTGTTTGTCTCACTGCTAGGTACCGTTCAACTAGCTAGCCGCGCTGCCTTCAGCCAGGTGACTGTAGCGTAATGTAACCATACAGCGGCTTATAATGACAAATACAGCAAAAACCCGACTACCTTGGTGTTAGGTCGGACGTTTATGAGCCTATACGATGCTGACAGCTGGCTGAATCGAACACGAGCCGACACACATTAGCTAACATCAGTCCACTTTAGCTCACGCTAGCTGCCGGGCTAACGCTGCAGCGTGAGCCTTTACTAACCTGTTTGCACGCTCCAGCCAGCGAACTTCCCTTCAGCTGTGAAGCCGTAGCAGCCCGGAAACGCCTGTCTGCCTTCCCTTCAGATTAACTATCATCACAGCCCGCTGAATCCCACCTGAAACACGAGCATCCTTCGGTCGCCTTTGCTGCTCGGGTCGCTCAGGAGCTTCCTGCCCCTTCGCCAACAGCAGGACGTCAAAACGAGCCAATGGGATCGCCAGAAATGCCTCAAGACACGTGAGAGGACACGTGCAGACACGCCCATTTCCAGATCAATATATCAGTCTATCAATCATCCAGTTATTTTAAACGGTAACTCCAGGTCGACAGAAAGTATCATATCAGTATATTAATCGTAAGCATTTATTTGTCAAACATTTCTAACAAAGGTGACGATTCATTTGAGGAGTCGTATGAGGTGGCACATACTGTATCCACTCATTTATAAATGCCAATTTCACGTGTGACATATAAAGGCGTCTTTGCTCTATCACTTTAAAATGAAATGTAGCATGAAGTAACGTCAAATGTGGCACCAAGCACAATACTATAATTATGTCTTCAGAGAATGCACATAAAAACATACAATACATTTAAATGGGCATAGAGATGATTTGGTTAGGCTATCCCAGAATTCAGGAGTCTTATACAAAGTGTATTTGAATCAGCGTTTGGAAGTAAATGTCAATTTAGCAATAAAGGGTCACTGTGCAATGTTAATCTTGAACATGACTTAAAATGAGTCATTCCACCTTGAACTATGAGTCTATTAAAAGGATAGGTTCACATTTTTCCACATTTGTCTTGAAAGGATCCTCACATGCGTTCATATATATATGGATTGCTGTAATTGTCACTTCTCCCCATATTGGCTGTGAAGAGGTACCTTCCTAAAGTGATCCTGAAGAAAGAGATGGGGAACAAAATCTATAGTCCTCATAGTGTGCAAAAACTGCAGTTTAACCAAAGTGGGTATCTTCTAGGGCTGTCACTTTTTCAAAGAATCTAGAATCTCATGTACAAATGACAACTAACATACTATTTGTTTGAAATAATTAAAACATAATCCACATAGCCTAATTGTAAAATGCAGTGTTCTCCCAAAGTTAAAGTTTTCTTAGTACAAAATTCCCTTTTTATTTTACTTTCCTTCCACTAAAGCTCAGTAAGAAAGCACCGCCTGCGAAACACAAAAAGGGAATTTAGCACTAGATGGACCATAACCTTGGAACCTTGGACATGATTTGAATTGAACCCTTATATTATATGTTGATAATACATTTTTGCAATCATTCCAATTACAGTAATGAAAAACAGTTTCAAGGTACATACGGGCATGAGAGTATTGTTTTAAAACAGACCTGAACATGTGTGAAGCTCAAGACTTTATATATTACTGTACTGCAATAGAACCAGACCATACTTAGTCTTTATCAGAACAATGTTTTTCCAACTATTATTTCTTAGTCTATATCATTCCTTTGATATTGATCTTTTCCATCCTTAGTTTATTTCTAAACGTTTATGTTGTTCCGCTCAGACATGTGCCAAGGATTTGTACTTCAGCACTTGGAATGTGTTGTTTATAAATGATGACATTGTTCAATAAAACCTTAAAAAATAGAAGCCGAAACACAAAAAGGGCTCCAGACCTCTTGAACTTCACATCACTAGAGGGCAGTGCCATACAGGAATCTCTTTCTGTATGACTATGACTCACTGCTCTTGGCCTTTGAACACATATACTGTACAGCAGCCTACGTTGAGATTGACAACATATTATTTGATTGAAATTATCATATGAAATGCAACACAGGATCTTGCGCAATAATTTCTTGTTTTTCTTTTTTTTTTTTGGATTGTTTGATAAGCCTATTTGCGCCAAAGCACAGCATTTGCACTAAATACATTTGAGGACTATACCTGTCAGCCTACACATGTTGGACTCCAATATGAGAGCAGTAGTTCATAGAATCTTTGTCCACATTCACACCAAACATCCAGCAGGGCTTGAGAATGAGTTCTGTCTTGGATTTTCCATGCTCTGGATTCTTATGTCTGCCATGATAATAATAACAATAATAATAATAATAAACTTTATTTATATAGCACCATTCATACAAGAAATGCAGTTCAAAGTGCTTTACAACAAATATATTAAATGCACCAAGTGCTTTACAGAAGAGAATGCCATAA
>JAVQJF010112407.1:0-13359 GCA_036023855.1 Gadopsis marmoratus
TATATATATATATATATATATATATATATATATATATATATATATATATATATATATATATATATATATATATATACACATATAACTGTTTTATAAACATTTTAAGGAGCCTAGCTTGACTAGCTTTATCATCAAACACATTTAGTATATAAGAATGTCGTTAATAAAGCCCTTTCTCAGATGAAGGAATAGCAAATATCATCAACACATAAAGAGTTTGATCCCATGAAGGATCAGTGGAAAAATCACTCTACGCTGGCTGTGCCATTATTTTCCTACAGGGAGTGCGCTAACGCACAGCTCAAATATTGCTTTTACCTTTCAAGCTCAGCCAATGAGATAACAGTTGTATGTAATGTTGCCAGAAGCGACACATGCAAAAAGGGTAGGTAGAGTGTGACGGAAGAAAACCTCATGCATTGAGTTCCCCAAACTGTATAACACAACACTAAAAACATACCACAATCTCGCCAGGAAAAGTAATGTATGGCGAAATGTCCGCAGTCAGGTGGGGCTACCGGGGTTGTGAATGAGCGTATACTTCCCGAACTTCGCTAAATCCAATCCTAAAGTTAGCACTTTTTGACGACTTATGCCTTTGCACCCTACCTTGTGGTGAGTGAAGAACAAATGTCTTATCATCTGAAGGCAGCTCAAGTGTCTACCGGCTGGCTATTTGCCTGGCAGAGGTCTTTCCCAACCCACCTCCCACCCCTCATTTGGTATATCCATCTTGGCAGCATGACATGAGAATGCACTGTTGCACACTCTATATGCCTTACACACTATATATATATATATATACACACACACACATACAGTATATAATTAAAACTACTAAGACTGTTCCATTTTACAGATGCAATAAAATAATAATCAGATACTCCACATTGTGCTATCATTTACTAGCCTTGCAAAATCAGGCTACAAACTCAGCTGAATCAGCTTGGAAGATTATAGAGGGCTTTTGCGAGGCTGGTAATTCATTTATGTATGAATGGATTTTTAATTATTGGTTAATCGTGTTTAGGTGCGTAGGCATTTCATCATGAAATGATGACGCAAGCGGGACTGATTGATACTTCTAAAAAGAACTTTAGCTGATTCTCTTGCAGCATATCGCATGGAAAATCACTTACAAGCGATTACTTAAGTGACCTGAGCTGTGAGACTCATGATGTACCCAGTTGGTAGTTATGTAGGAGGTCACAGTTGCAGTTCCAAACTTTCCCTCCCCCAACCACACTAAAGCTCCAGGTCAAATCTCTCATGCATAAATGGTTATTGGGGTCAATTAAGATATCCCTTTCCCCAAATATGTCCTGCATGAAGTGGTAATTTCCCTGCTGTCAGCTTTTAGGAAGCACACCTCAGCTGTTTTGAGTCGCTGCAATATGAGTTACTATGCCATTTCATGCAGTGTATTTCTGTATCTAATCTGTAACACGGTGGGTAATCTGTAGAAGGACATCCTTAAAAAAAGAAATGTGGGCGGTGGGGAGGGTATGGATCATATTGGCGTTCATCAAAGCTCAGGTGAAGCTCTCATTAAACATGAAGGCACTGTTGATGGTAGGTGGCGTGAGTGGTGTCAGGGATCCTACAAATATAAAAAGATTTAAAAGTAATTAATGTGAATCCTTTAAAAATCTTTAATATGGTACAGATATATTTATCTTTAAACAACTTGATTTACCTGGGATACAGGCTAGTGGTTTCTACCCCAGCTGCTGGCCTGTGAAGACATGGGTATTTATAGAAAACATTTGCCTAGTTTAATATAGGTAAAATGTCATTAGTGGCAGCCAATGTTTTAAATTTCAGTACAAAAAAAAAAAGCAAGCATATCATGACTGTGTTTCAGCCAAAATGTGAAATCTGACACGCTGGTCAACAACTTTGTTAATGCCAGCGAAACGGAAGGGACACAGCTCCTCTCAAAGGGTACATAATCTGGAACACGGCAACGTATTTATGACAGAAGCATAATTGAAATCTCTAAAAAATAAATAGTGAATAAAAGATATTTCATAATTCACCTGCTTTCCTTGAAAAGGGATTGATCCCTGCAGAGGAAGGCTGGCATAGAAACATGCCTGGAGAGACAAGGGCAGGCGGGGGAGGCGGACAGAAGCCAGTAGTAGGTGGTAGCTCCTGAGTAAATGTTCAAAAATATACATCTCTTACATCACCAAATTGAAAACTTGATTGAAACTGAACAGTGCACTATGTTTTTACTTGAATCTTACTTCCTGAGCTTCCCTTCCCTGCTCTGAACTCTCCTTTTGAACGTCTTTGGGTTTGGATTTGAACCAGCCACTAAACCACCCCGCCTTGGTGCTCTGCAGAAAATACAGGGAAAATGGCACAAATGTCAGAAGACTGTAATGTGGTTTAACGGGTGTCATTATGACAGGGTCTCCACCCACCTGTTTAGGAGGCTCGTCGGTCTGCTCGGAGGCCTCTGAACCTCGCAGGACGTCCTGCTGGCTTTGGCCCTGCCAACTACCGTCAGCTTCCAGCATCTGACCCCACATCTTCAAAGGCAAATACAGACAAGCATCCAGGTAACATTTTGGAAACTAATTCAATTTCAGCCATATATATCCAGAAAAAGATGACATGACAAACCAGGAGGTTGCCATATTTGTGTTCCTTGCTTCTTCTTCCCCCCCCCCCCCATCAGCACAGAATATTACAAACATTACTCACTGTGCCTGCTCCAGAGGACGACCAAGCCCCTGTAGGAGCAGTGAAATCAAAATATCACACACAAAAGCACTCTACACAGCCCAGAGTAAATATCTGAATAGAGAAAGGAATGGCTGTTAATGAATGTCTAAAATTAATCTCACCCTCTGCATCTGCAGGAAGATTACTCAGAGGACAATGTGGCGGGACAGTTCTGACTTCAGCACTATCTGTGTTATGATAACTGAAGTCTTGGCCGGCGGCCACTGTGGGCGCTGGGGGAGCATAAACCACCGTTACTGGCATTGAATGATTGGCGTGTGGCCTAGACAAAGCAGCAGGGAGAGAATGACAAAACAGGGTCTATTAGGATTGTATATCACGTGCAGTGAGAGTTTTCATATATGTGGTTAACAGAAGTCACTAAGGCATATTTTGTTTCACATTCCGTACCAGGTCTGAGTTGCACTAACATCCCATGACAATGCGACCGTTTCCTCAGTGTTTCCCACAAATTGATGCTCAGGGCCGTCTTGATCCTCTGTGCCACTGTAATATAGGAGCTCCGGCTCTGGACTCTGGATGTCACGGCGTAGGCCACCTAAGCCAGATTCTGTAGGAAAATAAAAAACGAAAGCAACATTCCTAAATACTCATTAGCAGATGCACATGAAAGCAGAGGCAGAAGACGCTGTTCTGTAGCGGGAAGCAGGCCTTTTAAAGTAATGAGAGGATTGAAAATTACCTGAGCATACTTTGCTATCCACATGGGCCGAAACGCTTCCCTCAGGAGGTGGCTGGTGTGTTTCAGAACAGTCGTAGTTACCCGCCTGAGTAAAATAACAAAGGGAGACATCAGTTATATAGATTTAGTACTTAAATAAGACAAACAAAAGTCATTTACAGCAGCTCTGTGAGGCTGTACTGCACAGCGAAATGCTAATGTCAGCACGCTAACATGCTCACACTGACAATGCTGACATGCTGATGTATAGCAGGTATGATGTTTACTGTGTCCACCATCTTATTTTAGCATACTAGCATTTGCTAAATACAAATTACGGCTATGGCTGTTGATGGATGATGGAGTGTCAGTAGTTTGGCAGGTCATAAAACGAAGTTCCGGATACAATAAATATCTGGCCTGATGGTGGCGCTAGAGCAAAAGGTAAGGGATCATCACCAAAGCTATTACAACTCATCCTGAAGGTGAATTAATCTGTACCGAATTTCATGGCAATCCATCCAGTAGTTGTGGAGACATTTCACAACTATCCATAAATGACAACTTCATGGTGCCGCCAGAGGAAAGGTCAAGGGGTCACCAAAGATATATTGTCTGGGATGGGAACCATGAACATTTCAAGGAAATCTATCCAGTAGCTGTCGAGATATTTCAGTTTGTACCAATGGGGTCCAACATTGCCATCCTAATGCTACACAACAAGCATTGATTTAAAAATAACATTTTACCATTTAAAAGCAAAATCAAAATGAACGACAATGCAAATTTTTTTTTTCTTATTTGAATGTGGGGCAGTGTTTAAATTGGAATAATAAATTTGGGGGCAGGAATCCAGTGTAATTTCTATATTTAATCTGAGGGTATAAATGACTAATTCAGAATACGAAATAGTAACAGTAATTTATGTGCACAAATGATGCAAAAAAGAAATGATCCTGTACATGCTCTGGACAGAGACATGTGGAGCCGAAAGTAGAAATGTGAGCTGTTATCCATCAGCTTTCCAACTAGACTAGACCACATTTCCTTCTCTCGCGGCTTGTTTGACAGTTAACATTAACTACACAACGAGTACCTACATTTATTACAAAGTTAATCATGCGTATTACTCAGTTGGATGGAAATCTAACACGCGCCTACTACGCACCGGAAAATGTCGGCCCAACTCGAGCACCGTTGTGGGGGAATAAAGCAGCTTTTGCTTTTTGTAAAAACTGAATTTCCGATCAGCTTAAACAAAAAAAAAGTCCTTAATATTAGACATTTGTCTGAAATAAAAGCCACGGAGGAGCAGGTCCGGAGCACTCACCTGTAAACTGTGGTGCCTAGCCCGGAGCTGTTTGAGCCAGTCGGGTTCCCGCCCGGCTCCGCTATTCCCTGCTTCGCTGAACTCCCCCTCAGAGTGTCTCAGCCTGTCTGCCAGCTGCAGGACGAAGGACACGTACATGCGGTACATCTACGTAGAACATAACTGATACCCACTGAATCACTTTGGTTAACTGTACTCAAATGCATAAGGCCTAACATGTGTGTATAGGAGGAGGTGTGAATACCTTAATAACCTCTCCAGTCAGCACAAAGAAAGCCCCCCTCTGTCTGAGGATCGCCTGTCCGACCACCTCACAGTAATGAAAGGCCTGAGACGTGAGCCCACAGTCCAGCAGTCGACTGGCGTACAGGAACTTATACACCTGACCACAACACGGCGGTATTCAGCATCACGTGCCTCTTTATCACATATATTCAAATATGACTGCAAATGATAATTGTACTGTTTGCAGAAGGCAGTGGTAACTGGTGTAAAGGAGCGCCACCTGAAAGGATGGTATTGAAAAGCACTTGCCCCCAAGTGTCTGGCAGTACTCATACAGCTCAGTGCACCGGATGGCGGGGTTGCTGGCAAAGTATTCAAAGGGCTGCCTAAAAGAGGGGACAGGACACAGCAAACCACGCATAAGCAAGATCGTCCCAGTTCTGTAATTTACAGAAACGGCAGAACACCATGTCGCTGCTTTCAATTCTACATCTCCTGCAAAATTAAAGAGTCCACTGGTGACAATTCAACCGACGAATAGCATGAAGGAGCAAGCACGGCTCACCTGTGGCTGCTGCCGAGAAGCACCAGTCTCTCGGCCTTCTGTGTGAACGCCCCAAAGGGAACGCTGGCTGTCAGGTAGCATACATGGGCAGCATGTACGAGGCCTTTGGAGGCTGCATGGGGAAGAGCAACACAACACAGTCGGCTCATACATCCCGTCTGCGCATGAAACAACATCACGACCTGCCAGTCAGTGCCGTCCATACCGAGCGTGTCTCCCATGGTGACGATGGCCTTCTGTTGGACGGCGGGATCTCCCGTCTCATTGGAGAGCATAACAGCCAGATGGGGCCGCCAGTCTCCCCATTTTTCATTGCCACAGCACTGGGCACAGAACATCACTATCAGAATCTGTTATTGGCCGATGGAACACAGACTGGCATCTTTAGAATACAGCAAGAGAAATTGTGACGATTCCCGTGTGCGAGGACCTAATGTTCTGCATGTTTTACCGCGGCTACGGCAGGGATTCTCCCCGACAGCAGCTGGAAGAGAGTCTGGAGGGGATCGCTGGCCGTTAGCTGGCCTGTAAACCTGCCAGAAGAGCAGCTTTTGTCATTGCACATCTTAACCGAGGCTTTATTGCCCACTAGCAGCGGAGCAGACTGTGCTAAAACCGAAGTCATCACATTTTAAGAGCCTCCCTTTTGCTTCTCTGTAGTGAAGTGATACACCACGCTGACCGCTCAAATTCTGCTTCCTCCTGTCAATTACAGATCAAAACCGGCCTGGCTTTCTGTCAACCCTCCCCCAGACATTCCTCTGGTGCCACTAGTGGACATATGAATGCAGTGGAACATACTGGTGATGTCAAAATAGTCTTGTCATGTGACCACAATCCATTTTTTACAACCAGTTCACAGAAACTACAGTTTAGTGATATGGTGCATACAGGTCTCCTTATTAAAAGGCAGAGCCCTCATTCATCACAGTTGAATTGACCACTTCTCTGTGACTGATGCAGAGATTAATAGGCACTAACTAACTGAGCGTATTGTATGTCAAGCCAGACTATTTACGCTCTCCAGGAACGTGTGTTGATGGTCCATAATATACTGCCATTAGACTACCCTCTGCAACGTATAAATAACTCAGAAGCCAGGATAATCTCTGAAAAACAAGGTAGGACGTAACGACATTTTGTGAGCAAATCCAGTAAACAAACTACATCATATCTACTGCGTCACTCAAGGACACACAATCTTTTTTATTTTTCTTTCTTTGAAAATGTTTTTGAACATGGAAGCCATGTTAAAGTGTTCCATGGGCCTAGTCCATTCTTGTTCTCATAACTGTCGTTACCTTACAACAATTCTAAATTAAGGGCATTACTTTTGAACTGTGGGAACTGTGAATGTGGTAAGACAACAGGCCTTGTTGAACAGAGCAGACGTGCTGGCACTAAACAAATTACAGCCGAGGCTGGAGGGAATACTGTACGCTTTGCAGGCATTTGGGCAAATGTGATCTGATGATGGCGATTAAAGAAAAGTCAGAGGGGTCACCAAAGTCATTACAATTCATCCTGAGGGGAACATGAATGTCTCTACCAAATTACATCCAACAGTTATCTCACTCAAAAAAATAACAGAAACGTCAACATACAAACTTTCACGGCAATCCATCCATACAGCCACGCCACTATCATGGCTAAAGCTGTGTTCCTGGGGGCTTGACTACAAGTCACACACGGGAACCTGAGGATACGCTCCAATTACATGCGACAGAAATACTATTGAGAGATGTTTAAAGCAGCCCATAAATACCTAAGTTTAGTCAGAGAGAGCGTTTCTTCACAAATTACTGCTCAGATGACTCGACTTTTCTCACCTGTTCAGCACGGTGGTATAGGACCTGTTGTCCATTTTGCTGGCAAGAAAAAGTGCATGCCCCCACAGGTCGCTGCTCATAGCTGACTCCAAGGCCTCCTGCAAACCACATGGCGAAGCGTCAGGTGATAAACACTACTAATAATAGTTCTGTACTTGTACTTGTGTAGGGTTTTAAATGCAGTTCTTTTACTTGTAATGGAATATTTTTACATTGTGGTATTGGTACATTTACTTGAGCAAAGGAACTAAATAAATACTAAACATCAGATGAGCAGAGTTAAAAAGGTAGAAACCTTCTTTCTTCCAGCCAGCAGCAGTTGAGTGTAGCTCTGCAGGGCCTTCGCAGAGGTCTCAGGGGTGAAGCTGCTCCAGTTTCCTGTCAGCAGGTCGTCTCCTTTGCGAGGCGGTGCTTCGGCAGTTGTGCCGTCGCTGAAGTCGATGAGTGTGGGAACATCGGACTCACAGGTTCCCTCTGAATGCGAGCCCTGCAGCATCAGCAGCTCGGCGATATCTGAGCCAGCGATTTGCTGGAATAAATGGAAATTCAGTGATGATTAATAACAAAGAAAACATGACCATTTCTTTGATGGTGTACTATTTCCACATGTAATAACAAGACACGGTCCACTCACTCCATTCTGTCTGCAGAGGAGAATCAGCAGATTCCACAAGAGGGCAGCAGATCTCTTGTCATGCAGCTCGTCACCTCCGATGCAGGCGCCTGCCCTCTGGTGGGCAAACTCTATAGCATCTACCTTGTGCAAATCCTCCCTTCGATAACACGAAAAGCCATCAGTTGCAATATATTCACACATTGAATTTGAGATATAATGTTTCTAAGTCTCACAAGGCTAATAACAATTTGACATTCAGCAGAATACATTCTGATCAGTCCTTTCGTTAAGATTATTTAGTTGTGATGATTTTCTGTTTCAGAATTGCGAAACAAATGGCAAAGCAATACCTGGTTAAGGGCCCTGGGAAGTTCCTCATCTCCTGCTGTTCCTTCGTGTCACTCAGAATGACCTGTGCAGACATAGGGACGAAAATAATCCCTTGTAGTCCAATACTAGCGGTTAAAAAGAAAGAATATCTAATGTTATCAATGCAGGCTGGTGCCGGACCTACTTCCAGACTGTGGAGTTCCAGCTGACTGACTGTCTCCTGCGTGGACAAGCCTGGAATGACCCGTATCAGCTGGCCTGCAGGCCCAAAGCTGACAACCGCATGGGGGATTGGGTACTTCAGAGGAGCTGACATCTGATGCATGGGTCCGTGCTCTGAGGAGATATGAAGCGCTGTGTCATGATAAACACTTGAGTAAAAGGGGCCCGTTTGCACCGTACACTCACCTGCATCAGAATGTGGGGCGGGCTCACTGTGTTCAGCTCCATTAATGTACTGACTCAGTTCGTAGCTGCTGGAGGATAACCCAGAGGTTTTGGAACTCTCTAATGTGGGGAAATTAGAGAGTTCCAAAACCTCTGGGTAATAAGAGGAAACCTCTTCATTGTCCCCGGAAGGATTATCCTCATAGTCATTGAGGTATGAGTTGTCTCTCCCTTGGCTATACCTGAAAGAATTAAAACAACACTGTATTTTCACAGGAATAGATTGAAAATAGCTTTGTCTTTCCAGGATAAAAACCTCTAGAATAGTGGTTCTCAGCCTGAGGGGGGTCCCGGTCATCGGATGGTTGCAGGAGAAAAAAATAAAATAACATTTTAGATTGGGGAATGGTTTGTAGGTTATATTGCCTGTACCAGTGATATTTATCTGCCTAAGAATAGATTTTATTGAGTGTGTTTGTGAATAGCCACACAGTGGAAGTAGTTGTTCTGTCTGTGGACAAAGCAATGGTCTTCCTGTGTGAGTTTAGCAGCTTTCAAGCGTTAGAATTATAATACAGTAATCCCTGAACAGTCTCTGACATTGGGGGGGTGAGCAGTTGAGAACCACTGCTCTAGCACACAGATAGATTCGGTGTGTTAAGAAGAAGACTTTGACCATTTGCTATTGACCTAAAAAGCAATGAGGTGCATGTCTGATCAAACACACACACACATCAGGTTCATCAATGTACTTGTTTTCTGCAGATTTACATAAAGTTGTAAATGCTTTTATCTTGTGCTTCACTCTGGTACTCCTGTCCAAACGACACTGTACGAGTTCAAAGTCGTCCAGCATAGCCATAGCACTGGCTGCACACCACCGACAGCCTTTACCAAAAGATTAATTAATACACAAACAAAAATTTAACAGCTTTCCACTGTCAGTTACAAATCCAGAAAGGGGTCGGCTTTCATAGACGTGGAATCTTGCGGCTCACCTGTACCCCTCGGTGTAGGAGGCGCTCCCTGAATGCTCCTGCTTGCACGTTCTGTCACGGTAACGGTCCGTTCTCCAGGAGCCTTGCGGACCCCACTGGCCAGCATCTTAACGATCAGAGTAATGTACAGGTAGCATCTCAATTGTTTTTAACCAAGACATCAGTGTGGCACACTGCCAATAAGAGCTCGTGTCCCTGTACCTTGTCGTCCGTGCTGTCCTCTATAGTAGTCGTGGCCATAATAAACATAGTTGCCTCTGTAGTCCCAGTGGCTGTGGTGTGGATGGTCATACCCATGCCTGGAAATACAGGGTCGTCTGGTTTCATCAGTGCATTCATTCACTTTCTTCTCACTGTTCTAAAGAAGGCGCGATGCGCTGAAACGCTTCTTTAAAAAGAATTTAGAAAGATTCTTCCGTTAACCCTTTTCATGCCGAGAGGTGCCTGGCGAGTATTCCAGCATGCACTGAACAGCGGGGAGGCAACCATGCACTCAATCCGACAACCCAACGGGTTACGTACTTGGAGCTGGGCTTTTGCACGACCATGCTGTCCCCAAACGTCTTCCTAATATTTAGATGCGGTCACTGGGGCACAATTCGCATAATAAGGGATTTGTGAGATCGATTACTATATACACACCTGGACTGGGGTCTTTGGTGTTCCAGGTGGCCACGGTCATAAGGATACTGCTCCGGTCTGGCAGGAGGACTGGTGAAATGAGCCGTGAAGTGGGCATCAGGATGAGCCCGGTGCCTGTCCCTCTCTCTGGGGTTTGGTGGAGGGTAGCTCTGGTCCCTGTCCTGCTGGGAACACCTGTAGAAGTCCTCTCTGCCTTTTGTTCTTTGGGAGCCAAGGCCAGAGTTGGGCTGCGGGTGACCTCTGTGATCCATGATGACCCCTTCGCACAGGATCGGCCCCACCTTTAGCACCTGAGGTAAGCGATGGGAAGCAGGAGACCCTTATTTACAAAAGTGGAATCCACACCCCGAGGAAAGTTTTGTTGTTGGCTCTCACTGCTCACACACACACGCCAGGCGCAAAGTCAAAGTACATCCAGGACTGCCACATCATGTCACAGGGAGGCATGAGCTGATAACAAGCCAGCATGATAGCAAGAGGATAAAGTTCACAAAATTACTGCGTTACTGCACAGGAACCAGTGCCCAGCTAAAGTGTGAAGGGCGTACGTTATCCCAGTGAGAGAAGGGAGATCTTGCCCAGAGGATATAAAAGGACAAATTAAAATCACACCAGCACAGAGTACAACTGTGCATAATCCTTCATCTGCGTTCTGTTTGCATTATGTCTCGCAGGCTGCTGAAGGTAAACAGGGTAGTAGGAGGAGGAGGAGGAGGAGGAGGACGCCCTGCAGACCGAGTCTGACAGCTGCATTCCCACCCGGCTGGAAAACACAAAATCACGTCCATCTTCAGGATCATTCATGCAACAAAACATGCTGTCAACTTTCCCGTCTCACTGCGACATGACTGACCGTGTCCTCCCCTCGGGTTGTAGAATAAACTGTGGCGGAGGAGGGAGGGAGGGGAGGTACAGATTTGAGTCGTGCCACGTTGCCGGTAGGAAAAGACGCAGAGGAGCCGTCCCAGCCGGTTCTTCAGGAGTTGCTTTGAGCTGGTCTCCGGTCAGTCTTTGCGGCGTTTGATGGGAGCAGGGGCTCGAGGAAGCCGACAACTTTCTTGTAGTGGGACAAAAGCGTTGACGTTACATTCCCACTAGAGGCGCTCTATACACGTGGGAGATGAAAACTCGCTGTCCTCTCTCTACAGTCGGTGCTGCAGCCAGGGGTGCCGCTAGGGGGGGTAAAACCTGGGTGATTCATGGGGCCCCAGCCTGGTAGGGGCCCCTAAATGTTATACAAAAATAATTTGTGTATAATGAAAAAACTTATACAAAAGAATATGTGATGAAAATGTACACACATAATCAGAGCATGCATCTTTAGCCAACCGGCCCGTTTGAACCCCCCTCCCATAATGCATGTGGTTTGGTCCATTTTCCAGGAGGATAAAAAAAAATAATACTGCTGCCGATTAATGATGGCATAACCATCAGCAATGTCTAACCTTTTCACTTTATAAAAGTCTGCCCCACAGCAATCATGTTAGTGTGTTTCTAACTGCTTCTCTATTTGCTATATGGTGAAAATATACGCGACTCATCTGACTCGATTATAGAGTGAATACTGTCACTAACGTTAGCCATTTAAAGTTAACTTATGTGGTATCTTAACACATAGAATCCTCATCTGTCTGTTTAGTTAGCTAACTAATGACGTTAACTTTGCTCCACTTGGCACAAAGCTGGCCATTTTAATTATTACCTAGCAATTAGCTAGCGTTGATAAGCCTCACAACAACATTACTCACTTATTTTGTCAGCCTTATTCAAAAACCTCTCGCCCTCTTCAAGTTTGTCCTGTTTGTGCTTTTTGTTAAGCCTGCGTTTACTATGTAATATCTTCTTCTAGTTTTACAGCAATTGGCTATTAGCAGAATGTTGACTTTAATCTCAGAATTCTAAAACAAAAAAATCAGAATTTAAAAAAAATAAATATAAAGAGTCAGAACTCAAAAAAGAATTTCACGTGTGGCCCTAATCGTCTTCTGTAATGACTTAATTCCTTAACTGAGTCTGTTTTTGCATGTTCTCTCTTTATATATATACTGTATATTCCTAAAAATGTATTTAACTGTGTCAGCCCGTTTCTATTGATATAACTCCTTATTTTATTTATTAGCTCAATTTGTTTAATTCCCCATAATAAAATAATGGTATAGGCTGACAGTCTTCAACACACTTTCAGAGCCAATGGTGTTGTGGCTCAGAGGTTGTTCTCCAGTTCCTCCAGCAGAGGGCCTGCAGTGTTTACAGAAACCCGGTGATGATGAGCTCTGTGATGCATGGAGGAGGGGGGGAGGCTTCTTTTCCTGTTCCTCATACTAGTTATTTCTGTCCAATCCTGAGCCTGTGTAGCTGTCACAAAACTCATACATTATTGTTACAGATACGGATACAGCTGTGCTGCCTTCAAGAAAGAAATCAGGTTACCAGAAAAGGAAAGAATGAAAACTGAGAGATAAACAGCAAAATAAAGAAATTAAGTTTTTTCAAAGAGGAAAGAATGAGAAGAAATTCAGGGATATGTCAGTGTAGACTGCTCCTGCGACCTATATGGGGGCTCTTATGATTCTTATTTTGATTTTGATATGTTAGGGGCCCAGTAGGTTTGGCTATGCCCCTGGCTGCAGCTATAGGCTATTTTTGATCATGTCAGTTATTGTTTCATTCATTTTATATTGAGCCACTGTAACTGTAGTGTAGACAAAGATTTATTCATTCATTCATTTGAATGTTTTTTCTTTTTTCAAATTCAAATTATGACCTATTAAATCAATTCAATTCAATTGTATTTATATAGCGCTATATCACAACAGAGTTATCTCGTAGCACTTGTTAATATAGAGCAAGTCTTAACCAACTCTATATGTATAGACCCAACAATTCCACCATGAGCAGAACTTGGCAACAGTGGCAAGGAAAAACTGCCTTTTAACAGGCAGAAACCTCGAGCAGAACCAGGCTCTGGGTGGGCGGTCATCTGCCCCGACCAGTTGGGTAGAGAGAGAAAAAAAAAAGTCGG
>JAVQJF010112413.1:0-44631 GCA_036023855.1 Gadopsis marmoratus
GTTTTTCTTGTGACTATTTGGTTCTGTTGCTCCTCTAGGTCCCACCAAAATTGAAGACGATCTGTTTTAAGATTTTTTACAATTATTTTATTATATTTATTGTAAAGGACAGGGAGGGCGGAGCCCTGCTAGCCCATTGATACCAGCCGCCCCTGCACACGGGAAAGGTGGACTGCACCAGTAATAATGGAAATTACAACATAGAGGGGCACTTACAGGATATAAATGCATTGAATTGCAATTGCTGAGAAAATGCCGGTCATAAATGTCGTCAGAAATGGGCTGGTTTAGGGGTAAGCTGCTGACTTTGAGCTGCAATGCCACTGGTTTTGTGTCCAGTTGGGGTCCTTTGTTGCATGTCATTCCCCATTTCTCTGTCCTATAATTTTCTTTCATCTCTCTACCCCCCCAAAACTACTTATTGAGTGGGGTTTGATGTAATGAAAATCGTAGGGATTACAATTTTAGATTAATATGTATTCATTCATAGAACGTTGACTGGGAATGTAAGCTCTCACCATAATACCCTGCCTCATATGCTGTAATAAATCATTCATACAACTCTCCCACCCAGTGAATACACACTGAATGAGTAACTCACTGTCACTATCCCCATTCATATATCAAGAAAAAAATTAGATCCAGCTACAAACAATGCCTGAAAAGCAGGCAGTTAGAACGGAAGTACAGAGAGTTGTTGCTATGGAAACGATACACCATCTCGTCTAGTCGCATTGGTGTAAATTGGCAGGTTTCAGAATGTTGCAGGTAGCATTGCAAGTAATTGCAAGTTTCAACTCGTCTCGTCATGAATCTTTGGTCCGAACTGGCCTTTGAGATCTTTGAGAAGTGTGTTCCAAACAGCAAGTCAGGGAATATACAATATAAGATTAACTGACTGGCTGATATAAAGTCTATTGTGGAGAAGTAGAGCAGAATTTATTCTACAGCTGGTTTCAATTCAATTTTATTTATATAGCGCTATATCATAACAGAGTTATCTCATAGCACTTGTTAATATAGAGCAAGTCTATACCAACTCTATATGTATAGACCCAACATTTCCACCATGAGCAAGTGCTAGGCGACAGTGGCAAGGAAAAACTGCATTTTAACAGGCAGAAACCTCGAGCAGAACCAGACTCAGGGTGGGCGGTCATCTGCCTCGACCGTTTCACATATTCATTGCAGTAACTGGGGTTTATCACCCTGACTCCAACGGAAACCAGACTGGTGCACCACTTCTGTAAAACATTGAACAAACCAGAGAGGAAGAAGGTTACAGATATCCAGTCCTCTAGTTAATCCAGTTATGAAAGGCTGAAAAAAACAATGGATTTTTAACATCAAGGTTACATTGGAATGGTGTACATGAGTATTTATCCCTTTCTGTGTGTACGTGCACTTTTCAAGAGGTGTGCTTTTGTTAGCATATGGAAGTCAATGCTGTTTTCTCTACCAGATTCTGCAGCACTGAAGTCAGAGATATGAGAATAGCAGCAAAACACCATTCAGTCCTGCTGAGCCCAGGGAACTGGTCTGTGTGTGTGGCGCTATGTTTGTGAGTGTTGGTGTTGCATGTGTGACCATGTGTATCCTTTTTGTGTGTTTGTATTTCTGTAGTCTATATCTCAGTACATGTCCAGACCCCCCATTGAAACAATAGAAAGAAGATCTGAGGAGCTGCCATGTGAATACCCAACAGTTTTTTTTTTTTTTTTTTTTTATTCTGTCCCTGGAACGGTGATTTTCAGGAGATATAGAGCAAGTTTACTGTGGGGACCATAAGCAAGTGGTTACTGGTTACATTTAAAGACAAAAGGCGTGTTCACATATGTTAGTATCTGTTTTATTCTCTTCACCTCAGTAATCCACAATTTTAATAAATTACGGTCTAACAGGGATTGTTTGATTTTACCAGAATAATCTATAATTTCCTTCTCCTCTTGTTTTCCTTCTCCTTGTTTTTCTTGCTTCATCCCTAAGCATCTTTACATCTTCACCCTTTTATCCCCTCCTCCCTCCCTTTTCTTTTGGCTATTCCTCTTTCTCTCTCCCAATCTCTGTCTCCCTCCTTCTCTGTGTTTCTTTTTCCTTGTCTTGTTTTTAAATCAGTGTTGTTACTATTACCAGAGCTTTATGACACAGCCACCCACTCTGGACATGCTTAATAAAGATGTTGTTGAAAGCCACAGCCCCTCACACACACCCCCCTTGTCTGTCTTCCCTCCAGCTGGGAGAAGCGAGTTGACCAGCGGGGCAGGTACTACTACGTGGACCACAACACCAGAACCACCACATGGCAGAGGCCCACAGCTGAGTCTGTGCGCAACTACCAGCAGTGGCAGAGCCAGCGCAGCCAGCTGCAGGGAGCCATGCACCAGTTCAGCCAGCGCTTTCTCTACCAGGTACTCTAGACCTTCACTGGCCAAGATTACATGCACATTGTATGCTAACATACAGGAGACACCTCCTTTAGGCAAACGTAACGGGATTAGCTATTTTAATTTCAAAAGGTTTTTTCCCCCAGGAACAGCAATATGCATCCTCATTAACTGATCAACCACAACATTTGCTCATTCAACCAGATGTAACTTGTACAGCTTGTACTGAAAAACAATGGTGATGTAATGGCCTGTTTACCGGAAAGCTGTGGAGAATGTCTAGCTGTGTCTCAATTTACGTTCTTCCGCACTTTTGCTATTTTGAGCCGGCTCCGGAACATCAGGCCGCTGCACAGACTGCTCCTCCTTGCCCTCCGGTCCCTTTTGCCCCGGGTCTACCGGACTGCTGTTCATGGGCTCCGTCATATCTTGGCGGCCCCCCTCCACAGCAAGCGGCGCGGCGGGCTCCGCTCTGCGTTCCAGGCCGCTCTCCACGATTGCCAGCTTACGGGCCACCTCCTCATACTTCTGGTCGGCCACCACAAGCTTGGTCAGAGCTGCGTCCAGGCGCTCCTGGGTCTGGTCCAGCGCCTCCTCGACCCGCAGGACCCGTTGGGACAGGGAAGCTACATCAACCTCAGCTGCGTCCCTCGCGCTCCTCTCCTGGAGCAGTTCTCGCTGTAGAGTGGCAGTTGTTACGTCCTCCGCAGCGGTCTGTGGCCAGGGCTGCCCCAGCAGCGTGGCATAGCTCTGCGCTTGCCGGTGCTGGTCCCGCAGCTGAGCCAGCGCCTCCTCCATGGCGGTCGGTTGAGAGTCCTTCCGCGGTGAACCCTACAGCGGCTGGGATGCCCTTGCCCACATTCTCCACCAAATGTGGCAGGCCAGGGTCCGAGAGGCAGGATTCACCTTAAAACAGGATGCTCAACAGCCAGAGGCATACAAACAAAAGGCGCTTTTATTCAAAAACAGTCAGGGAAGTGGGTACTGGGACAAGTTGTTCCTTAGCAGGGTATTTCTGTCTCTCTATCGTCTCGGGGGGATCTCGCCACCTCCATCGTCGGTGAGCTCTCGCCGCCTCCGCCGCTCTCTCCTTGTGTGCTCTCCGCTTCTTATGTGCTCCAGCCGGTTGATTGGTCGGGCATGGCGCTCGCCCACTGATGGCTGGCAGGTGCGTTCCCGCCCAGGTGTGGCTCGGCCATACGGGAAGTACACGCCTCTGCTGACTCGGCCGGGCCTCCTCCTGGGGCTCCGCGGCTCAGCCCTCCAGCCTGGTCTGCCACAGCATTCTGAACTTGTATTTGAAGACGAATTGAGGAAACGAATTAAGGAAACGTAAGTCTAGAATTAAACTTAACGTTCCTCCCTTTTTCGGAATGAGGAACTATCGTGAGTAGACACCCAGATTCCTTTCCCTGTCCGTCACCTTTCAGATTGCCCCCCAGCTTAAGAGAGAAGCAATTTCGCTCTCCAACGCCTTTTCGGCGTCCCCTACGGCCTCTGAAGACACTACACCATTGAAACTGGTTTTGCTGCAAACTGAAGCCTGTAACCCCTGGCAATGGTTACAAACACCCATAGGTGTACTGCGCATGCGCGCCATTCTGCCGCTTTGACAACCAGGGGACCCGGGGGCTCGAAGCTTGTAGCCCCGGTAGCTGCGCCCTCTGTCGGTGACAGTCTGACCTGCACTGTGTGTTTTTTTATTTTATTTGAGTGACACACTGTGCCCTCGACTTTAAGCCTGGCTGCAACAGTGGCTGTTTTAATGGAAAAACATGAAACGTGGTTAGTGTGAGCTTTGAACCACACCTCTTCCTTCTGAACTGACCCCGCAGGGCGCTGAGGGGGGGGTAAACGGGGGGTGGGGGGGATGGCATCCTCATCATCCTCTTCGCCGAGGAGGTTCATGCTAATATCCTCCTCGTCCACCTATCCCCCACCACGCTCGTCATCTGGGTCGAGGAGCTGGCTGAACATAGGGGGGAATTCCGCCTCAGGGTCATCCATCATGTTCCCCTAGCAACCGCTAGCCGTGGCTGGCTTTTGAGGCCGCCGACACTCGCAAGCGACGCTCCAGAATCCTCGCCGGCATGGCGCGGCAGTGCCCACATGACTCCGTGTCAGCGAGTGATTCTTGGGAATGCACATGGGATGGGGGTCTCTGCCTGAGATGGTTAACCCACATGCCGCTGGGCAAGGGCGCTCCCCGCGGTCCCCTTAGAGGGTGCGGTGGAAGCCATAGCTAGCTAAACCCTGACAGCTAGAAGCAGTAGGGGACACGCAGTTAACCTTGACATGCTAGCTTGTCTCTCAGGTGGTCAGAAACCGGTGGAAGTCCACCGCAACGCAATAACGTCCACCAGAACTACGCCGAAAGTCCTTTCTTCACGAAAAGAATACCGCTGACACCAGATATCCACGTTCGGTGACTACCTTGAAGGCTGCGTTGGAGAAAAGTTGAATGAATACCGTATGTCAGTGGCTGATGAGCTTGTATGATTCTTCACGGGGAAGAAAGCGAGAATGACGGGTCAGGCCCCATGGGCATTTATAAAGGGTATGTAAGGACCGGTACAACTGAAGTTGATTGGGCTGTCTCTTGACAGACGTGGTGATATTGGAGCTTCCATGATTGGTCATGCCAGAAGGCGCTTCCCATAGTGAGATACCGAGTGAGGTTTGAAAGAGAACCACAATCACTAGATCAAAATTCTACAACGCGGTCACAACTAAGCAGAATCTTGGTTGCTCATGAGCAATACTATACTATGAAGACTCTTGTTTCTGAGTGAGTCAGCACTACTGCCATCAGCATTCTAGTGAATTTAGCTTGGAAAGAAACAGATTTTTGCCATTTGGAAAAAAACAGACGAGAAGCAAAATATTTCATGTTTTGGGAAAGTCTTCGTTTGAGGTAAATTTATATTTTTCAATATGCTTATTATTATATTTTCCAGTTTTGTCACTTCTTACGGCTTCTTGGAGGTATAACTCTGCGGTGTCGCACATTACTGGTTTAGAGTGCACAGTGAAATACCTTTCATGAAAGTGTCACATAATTAACCTGTGTTTGGATTTGCAAGTTATGCCCACAAAAGCACCACGGGGCCGGGCCGAACAGGATCAATACGTGTTTTTAGTAAGATCAGTGCTGTATGTGACACAGTGTGGTTTATTCATTGGCTAACACTCAGATTCCAGCTACAGGGTGGATTAAAGATGTTATTTGAGACTTGTTTATAGTATCTTTCCAGTGGAGTTAGTTGAGGTTCGGCCGTGTCTGTGACAGTCGAAGTCCTCTCAGTGAAGCAGCTGTGGTCATACTGCAACCAGACAGTTAAGACTTATGGGATTAAAACAGAGGTTTCCCAGCCTTAAAACTCTTATAGAAACACCGCACCCTGCCCTGTGAGTGAGTTTCACCTACAGCTCATAGAAGCTTCACATCTAATAATGCCAGGAGTAAACAAAATAATATAATAATATTAATATAGCTATATCTTATATTAATCCATGTTTACATAGTAAAATATAAAAATATAATATAAGTATAATATAAATATACGTGTACCTGTTCAGCCAATAGGTCTCTGATAATCCTTCATTAATCAGTTGAACAATGTATCTTCACTGGAATCATACATATGTCATTGATATAGTGAGAGATAATTCCTTCTATGCATTCACCGTGTTATGAGTCTGGACAGACATGAATGTAACCTGCAAGTTGTCGGTGGAGACATACAACTGCGGGGCGGTAATTCTAGTTTTAACCTTTTTGTCCACACATTGATGATATCACACCCGTATATTCCTTGTTTTCCCCCCTTGATCCCACCATCAAACAGTGTGTCTGTCTGCCTGTGGTTGCTGTGATCAGTGTTAAAGCTTTGAACAAAAGTTTGAAATTATTTATTACCCGTTGCCATTCCTCATCAATTTGGGCAGTTAAACATACAAGCAGCAGAACTCCTTTGTGAAAAGTTAAACACAAAATGTGAACAGGTGGTGTAGCTGTTAACCTTTATTATTGAATTATTGACCCACTGGCATTGCACTCTTGGCAGCTGATCATTTTAGACCCTGGTAATAGTATTACTCTGTTTATTTTATGTAACACCAATGTTATTACTGTAACTAACTAAAATAGCCTTCTGTTAATGCTGCTCTTTAGCAGGGAAAGTACAGATCACACCTTCATGTAAGACTCAAATAACACAAATATCAAGTCAGAGGAAGATAGAATTCCTTTTCTTCCTATGACTGGGTATAAAAACCAAATGGAATATGTCCATAGTGCCAAGTATTGAAAGTAACAAAGCTTTGTCAGATTCTTAGTCATGGGTCCTTATTCTTTGATTGGATTTTTTATTTTATTTAAATCATCATTTGCTAGTTTACAAAGTATTATTTCACCAGAGTTCTTGTACGTCAAAATAGTGTAGCAGAAAGTGTACACATATTTCTCTCAGAGTAGGTATCGACAGATATCAGAAAAAGTTGTCTAAAATAAAAAAACGGCAGAAAAAGTATTGCTTACTATCATTTAGCTCTTGCTGCATGAATATAATGCAACATGTCGCTATTGTTACAGATACTTCTTTTTTCCACTGTTTTCTGCATGCATTGGGGTGGAGTTCCCAAATTTTATTGGCATATTGTTGCATATGTTATGAAACATTCAGAGCTTTGGGATTTCTGGATATCACAAACATGGCTCTTAGATCACCTTTCTAATTTAACTAGAAGCAAAATTATAGCCATTTCCAGATTTTGGCAATTAATTATGCTTTTATTATGCTAATTACTCTTGACAACCAAGCTTAATCTCATCTGCTAAGCCTATAGATGACATTTTAATCATAGACATTTATAGGAAACAACATTGCTGGGTTTCATATAGGCCAAATATGGATTTGCAGTAGACTTAAGAGGGTGGTATTTAATGGTGTGGATAATGCCATCAGGGGACACAGAGTATTTAGCCTGAATAAGACTGGCCTGTGCGTAAACATTTTCAGATATGTCATATTCCATGTGTGATGTACAAACAATTGAACAAACACAAATACGGTTATAAGCAGTGTCAGGATCAATTCAGGTTTTCATTTCACCAAAGGTGATACCACACACTCTCAGTCCACGTTCAGACAGAAACATTTCAGCTCCGGTGTGGACTGGAAACTTTGTCTCCTTCCATCCTTCCTCCTCCTCTGCCCTTGTTCCCCTCCTCCTTAGCTTGTGTGAGAAAAGCCAATAGGCAGGCCTGCCCACCATGTTGATAGTACACTGTTCTGTCTTGGAATGCCCTCACTGCTGATAGCAGCTACTATTTTTGGCCCCAGTGTGTGTGAACAAGGAAACGCACACAAAAGACCTCATAGTTTAACTGTAAACACAGCTACATGTTCTACTGCCCGACTGACACTCTCACTATGTTTGGATGAGCTATAATTACTCATAAATAATTATTAAATACCTTCCCTGGAACAACAATTTATCTTCCTCTCTTGCCATTAAAAATCAGAACATGTCGGTTTAATTTACTGTGGGGGGGTGTTATATGGATGCTGGTGAATATGTAGGTCCCTACTGCTACATCACATGCTCCTCCTCATGTGTGTGTGTGTGTGCGTGTGCGTGCACGCGCACAGGGCTGTAATATCGAGGTCAGGTGCCACATTTCTTTTCTGTAGCACATGACAACCAAAGAGGGTCAAGGGACCAGTCGTCTTATTAAATGGACCATGGCGATGTAGCGGGTGTGCATTTACTCTCTCTCTCTCTCTCTCTCTCTCTCTCTCTCTCTCTCTCTCTCTCTCTCTCTCTCTCTCTCACACACACACACACACACACACACACACACACACACACACAAAGTTGTTGACCGACATTTGGTTCACACAAACCATATCAAGACTGTGAAGGCGTCATTTATTCTACATGACCTTCACCGGATACAAGACAAAGGCACAGAAAAAACAATAGCGTGCGCCAGTATATCTGTGTGTGTGTGTGTGCGTGTGTGTGTGTGTGTGTGTGCAGGCTGACCACCATATTGTTAAAAGCAAAGTGTACGCACAGTATGAACAAGGAAGTGAGACTTTTGAGAAACTATGAAAGTTATGGCCCTTCTGAGCGAGAGTCTGAAAAACATGCCGCCTTTTAACGTTGGTGCACCTCAGCTCTTTTTCTTCACACGATGCCTTTTCTTTTTTAAAAATTATACATCTATATTATGGCACCGTGGAAGGCTCAGAAAAACACATCCTTTGGGTGAATCTGCTGCTGAGTCAAAGACAACTGTGAAAGCCCAGCTAAGCAAAATGGATTCCTCGTCTCTTTCTATAAAAGTCTCTGTTGGCATCACTTTGCTCCACTTTCCAAAAATGAGCTACTAAATAACCCATTGGGACCGTTTCACTGGCATAGTCTGAAGCTGGTCCCCAGCCACATCCTCTTTCATAACCACCTTTCAAAAAGTATTCTGAAAAAAACTATACTTAAACTAGGCCCTCTCTATTCTTTCTACGGATAATAAATCTTCTAAATCAGACCAGAAAAAGCTTTTATGACTTTTTAAGGTTTCCACTGAATATTGACCATTTTAAGGGTCCACAGTCAGAACCACTGTTGAGGACAGTGAGGTTGTGTCCTTGCTATTTATTCTATATTGATGGATATTCTTTAGACTAGTTCCAATATTTTCTTTTTTACATTCAATATTTCAGGCCTACAAATAAATAAATGAATAAGCAAGATTTATTATTTTCTTACCAGAGTTACATTCAATTGCAGTCCCTGTCCCCAGTGTGCATTTTCTATCACTTGGAATGATAAACAAACTATGTTCAATAACCCATTAAATGTTTTCTGATGGTTAATTACATTTTTTTGTGTGCTGGAAATGAAGCCTGAGAAATGCAACACCATTACAAATTAAAACACAAAAGAGGTAATAGGGGTGGCAGTTTATGACAAAATAAGTTTGTAGTACTGTAATAGAATTGTTTATCACCACAACAACATGTCCCTTAATGCAGACATCTTCTTTTTCCTTTCCTTTCCTGTATTAATGCTTCCAAAGGCCCGTCCCAAATCCACTGGGACAGAGCTACCATTGCTCAGACATCGTCACAACCAGCCACAAAGCAACCCACAAATTTAACTCTTAACCCCTGACTTGAGCCAGTTCGTCTTATCGCCCCAGCAGCCCAGATAAGCACTAGTAAGCTCCAGTTCTGGCCTTTAGTGCCAGAATTCAGACTCCAGACCCCTCCACTTCCAATATCCACACAGCCCCCAGGAGCACCACACCAAGCCTCAGCTGCATCCCCGACAAGACAGCCGATCGGGCCCCATCAGCAGCTCCAGATGCTGCGGTGTGCCAGACAGGATTAGCTCACACCAGGCAAGAGGGGCTGCAGATCCTCCCACTCCCCCTGCCCCACACCTCATCCTGCAACCCTACTCCTCTGCCTGCTCCTCTGATCCACTGCCACCAACATAAACGCTCTATGCACACACACAAAGCTTTTTATTAACCAACAAACAAGGGCCTTCAGTGTTGCATGTGCAGGGATGTGTAAGTCTGTGCATATGGTATATGTTTACAGAGATCTGCTAAGTGAATTAGATTACATTAGAAGAGATGGAATGAACCTTTAACAGACCCTGAACATAGCAGGGAATAAAATAACATGTAAGAAAACAGAGATCAAAGTGGTGTATAGAAATCAGCTCTCTGACATTAAGGATATAAAAGTGCAAAAAAACGTGTGCAAACCGTGGATCCTTGATCCCTTTATCGCTTACCTGACGGACATGGAGAACTCTCCAGGGGCGCTCTCACTCTCTCTGACCAGAAAAGCCCCGCACTCCCTGTGTCTGAGTCGACTCTCTGCCACACCGCGAGATATACGACCGGCAAACCAGCTGGAGGCAGGAAAGAAACAAGGAGGCAAGTGAGACAGGAAGAAAGAGGTCAGCAGCTACAATGAAATTTTGAGAACTTTGAGAAAATAGTTTTATTTGGATATCTATTTAAAGGAAAAGCGGCTCACTGAACAGTACAGGTAAATGCTGACAAAGATATAAAAAGAGAGGTTGAGGGACGGGAAAAGAAAATGTAAAATTAGCACATTGGTGAAGTTATTTTTAAACGCACGTAAAACAAGGTTGTCTGCTGTGGAGCGTAAGCAATAGTGTCATTTTTCATTTTTTTTCTTTGCTCATTAGTCTTGCTTAGTGGAGCAGTTTGTTCGGATGCAGGGTTTGCATAACTGACTTTCTGCTCTCGTGAATCTGGGCTCAGTTTGACGCCTCAAACGGTGGAGCGGGCCCATCCAATATGGTGGCCACACTAAAGGTCCCTCATGGTTAAGGTCACGGGTTCAGGATTCGGTCTTTCTATCTCATGGCTCTTTGAAGAAATGTGCAGGGACGATGCGGCTCCCTGCCGTGCGCACAAACTTGGCTAAGGCTGCTCCAACTTGACTGTGCATCAGCGCTCATTAACGAGCCAGAGCTGCCGCAACGGCTGTGTTGTCAGTTTAGTGTCTGTCACAGCAAGAGGGAGAAACACAGCTGGTGTGCGACCATCTGATGGGAGATACAGGGTGTGCCAGCAGCTTCACTGCAAACATACGTAAGGCAGCGGGTGAGTGTGTCCCCTTGGGTAGGCTGCCTTATGCCGGATGTCCAAAACAGAGCAGAAAAAGCCCCTGAGCCGCACACACCCACTGATGAGCTGTTTAGAAAGACCAGTGCTGGACATGTGAAGCGTCTTCATCTGCTTTACAGCTGAGATGAATGTGTGTGCGCGTGCATGCATGTGTGTGTGTGTGTGTGTGTGTGTGTGTGTGTGTGTGTGTGTGTGTGTGTACTTACGCGTGTGGCCGCAGGTTGATGTAGTTTTTCGGCACAAAGCCTTTTCTGTTGTGGAGCTCAGCTGTGTACCAGTTAGGATCATCCTCCATGTTGGTGATCTAGGAGCGAGCACACACACATACAAATGCACACACACACACACACACACACACAGAAACACAGATGAAATATTGCCCATAATGATGTTGACGCAGGCTATTACTATTGGGTGAAAGGCCACATTCATTTCTCTCTCGCTCGCTGTTTATCAATCTCCTCGCCAGGCCTCTCTTCTTCTATTATCCGGTACAGTGGCTTTCACTTCATCTCTGTGTGAACCGAGGCTCTCAACTTCCAAAGCGCACGAGATTATTGGCAAGTTCGAAATGCCACATGAAGCCCTTCATGATTACCCACATGAGGGCCAGCAAACAGAACTTCATTAGCCCATGCAGTTTGTAGCAGGGGTGTTGAAGAAGAGCAGAAAGCGGGGACTGGCGACGTTAAATTGCTTTTTCTGATGGACGTTTTCTTAGACAAGCTCCAGTTTATTTGCTTTAATGTTTACCTGTTTCATCCTTTCTCATTTCATCCATCTCCTTGCTGTTTTTCTCTTCTAATGTCATTTTTTATTTAGTATTCTAATCCAGCTGTGACACTCCTTGTCATTTTGCTATTTTAAGCTGCTGCTTTGTTTGCTCTGCTTGGTTTGCAGTGACGTGTTTTCTCTATCCTTCCTACAGAGATGTGGTTCATCACTTTTTATTTTTTCACAGGACTGCTCTGTTTGTATCAGTTAAACTCAAATAAACTAAAGTATAGTCATTAAATATGACAACAAGCAATGGTATGTATAGTTAAGTGTATCCCGCAGGAAGGACTTATATGATGGGAAGCTTCTTATGGCAAATGTTGCCCATCTGTCAAGAAGTTGTCTTATCCCCTCACTGCCTTTAGGAACTGCATTTCATGCACCAACTATTTTAATGGTTGCGCTGTGCATTTGTACAAGCATTTTAAAATTCGTTGCAGGTTATGGAATGATTTGCAGTTCATAGCATCAATCATTGTTCGATCACAGAGCTGAATGATTGAATGATGAGACAAAAATGAAAATCAGCTTCTTCTTTACTTTCTGCAGACGAGACACTGCATCATCACTACCCCACCATTTAGTAGTTAAGCAGTGAACAGTATATTAACAAGTCTCTCTAAAAAAACAAAAATCCCAAACCATCCTTGCTATGTTTATATTGCTTCTTAGTCTAAACTCTGTCAAATCCAATATCTTTCTGTCGCCTTTATATGTTTTTAGAATATGTATAATTAGGATGTTGTTCCACGGCCACCCCCAATGATTCAGCTATTCTGACTCAGCTCCTTCCAGACCATACCAATGGATTTAAAAATTGCATAATTAACCTTTAACATAGCAATCATACTGTAAACTCAAAAATTCATCAAGGATAAATGCAACATTTCTGTACTGAAATGACAATATATGTAAATATATAACACCTGGATGTCCCGGTCAGGCATAGAGGAAAGACAGCATGTGTCTGGGCTTGTGTCCTTTTTGTCACATCAGGAAATGAACAAATGAAAAACTAGCACTTTATGAGAATGGTGTTTTCTTAAACTACTAAAGATAATAGATGACTGATACGTCTATTACAACTCAGATGTTTACATGATGGGAATGAATGCTATAGCTCAGGAGATTGCTGATTGTGAGTTTGTGTTAACAACTAGAATGACTTGCGCACACTACCCGACCCCCCCCCTCCAATTTTAGTTGCTGCCAGTGAACTCAGAAGAGGCTGTCACACAATCCAAATCCAATTCAAACCCCCAATTGTCACATTCATGTGCTGGGCTGCACCGTCTACCGGCTTTAAACAGAACATCAGAGCAGCTACTTTTTTATTTCACTGTAAAGCTATTTAAAATTTTTTTTTTGTATTTCATTATGATTCTACACTTCACTGACTGATAACGCAGGGCTACTGCACAACAGGACATGAACAAAACAATTTACCAGAATAGAACGACACACAAAAATCTCCCTGGTTTTACAAGAAACACAAGGTGTGAAAAGGAGCAGCAGCTTTTATCTAGAATGGTCTGTGTTTGACACAGTAAAAGAACAATAAATGAGCACCAGTAAGTAGTGACAAGAAAGTATCTGAATGTCTTTTAATGGACTTTCTGCATGACACCATGTGAGCTGTTATGATATCGTAAAACTCAGGCTATCTGGTGTTGCAAGCAGGAATGAACAAATGTGAAGAATTATTTACAGGTACTGTTTGACCCAAGTCTGAACCAGAGCCGTTGATCCCAGTGGGAAGACGGAAAGCATGGCACATAAGCAAAACAGTGGCGGTCCTATTTCAGTGACAGCGAATCTGTCACCGTGGCCATAAAGCATGAGTTCACGTTGATACCGTTGACCTAGCCATCAATATAAGTATGGTATTATACCACAGACGTTCGCCTAATTACATCGTGATTTACAGGTAGGTTAATAAGACCAAAAGACTCTCAAATCACAAACCCAGACTTGATCTATATCTGCACACAAATACAGCAGGGAATAGAGAACCACATGTATTTACTGTAACAACGCACTAACGTGGCAGCAACACGAAATGCCACCTCACCTCACACATCGACACTCACCTACAAAGAAAAATGGCTTTGCAGACAGCAGAAATGAGAAGCTGCTTTACTCATGTGTCATCTAATATTGGAACAGAGTCTGTCTGGGATGAATAATATACCAGCCTACTACATGCAATTAAAGGTAAATTCCACCCTCGGGCATTATTATCCTTAGACATAATCAAAACTAAGTCATGGTTTTTTTTGTGATGAGGTCTTTCCCTGATCTACCTCTAGTGATTTCCAACATTTCCCAGAATGCCTTTTGGAAACCCAACAGAGAATAGGCTCAAACTAGTAACATGTACAGGTGATCATAGCAATATCATAAAGAGGGCAAGAACCTACGGGTTTTCCCAGTCATGAAGAAGTTAGAGCTGCCAATGACACACGAGTGTGTCCTGCAGCAGAATTGCACTCTGGTATACGGAGGCTAAAGAAGAAAGTGGAGAAATTGATCTTGCTGTGTCTTCTACCATGTATTTGCCCGTGTACTCTAGGACCTTCAAACAGCTGGTGTTGCAGTGTACGTCTAGAGAGACGGTCTTGCTCTTTAGTTCAGAGGTTTACTGCCGATGTCTTTTCAATTTTTTTCCACAATAATTTCCAGCTGTGCAGGAACTGTCTCAGCACTGCATTTACCCTGTTATCTTTCAGAAAAATACATAGCTGTAGCTGTTAGATATACTTGTTTTGTATCCTACAGCAAAAATTAGACTAGTCTACATTACAGGAATAGTTTGGTGTTTTGGAGACTATGCTTGTTCGTTTCTGGGTTTTTGGTTTTTGCAGAGAGTTAGATGAGAAGATTGATACCACTGTCAGGTGTGTTGGATGATGTGTCTGACGTTTTGTGGTGTTATGTGCCGGAAAGAGGATGTTTCTGGTCCGTGCCAGCTAAGAAACAGCTGGTGGGCTAGCTTTTTTTTTGTCTTTATGCTAAGCTAGCCAGTGGCTGGTTTACATATTTAGCGTACAGACATGAGAGTGGCATAAATTGTCTCATCAGCAAGAAAAAGGGGAGAATAAAAAGGAGGACTTCCCAAAACACAACCACTTGTTAAGCTGTTGAAATGCTGAATAAGATATTCCTGCACAGTGTTTTCAGCCGCCAGTCCCTTTCTTAATCAAGCATGCTTCAATGTTTGTAACATTCAGTTGGCTGGTTTCTCATACTGCTCTTTCTTCAGTCAGCAACAGCAGCACCTGGATACATAATGTCAAGACGCTGTAGATGCTAAAGTTATAATTGCTGTAATTATCACAGTGGAGGCAGAGAGAGAGAGAGAAGGAAAGAGGTGGTTAATCTGGTGGTCCACTACTCTGTTCTGGTCTAGAAATACGGCTTAATATGAGAGAGAGAGAGAGAGAGAGAGAGAGAGATAGATAGATAGATAGATAGATAATAGATAATAGATAGATAATAGATAGATTAAAAAGTGAAAATACTCTTTCTCTTACCTTGAGCAAGTCTCCCTTGTTGAAACTGAGTTCATCGCCCTCTGTGGCACGAAACGTATACAGTGCTACTGCTTCCATGCCGAAACCTCCCAACACACACACACACACCCTGAGACCCCCACTAATGCCCCTGGCACGGGGGGAGAAATGTAAAAAAGAACCAGATAAAGGGAGAGGACGCAATAAAATAGCAGACAAGGAGAGAAGAGTCTGTCCACTGAGCCGGAGAGCGCGCTAAGAGAGTCAGAGCAGAGGATGAGAGCGAGTGAGCTCGGCGAGGGGGAAAACACGACTGTCTGCTGCTCAGCAACACACTACCATGAGTAACGCTCAGAGAGAGAGAGAGAGAGAGAGAGAGAGAGAGAGAGAGAGAGAGAGACAGCAAATAGGGGCTAGGGAGTGGGAGGCACTTCCTGTACATATATTTGTCTTACACAGTTAGCGTGGGTTCTGTGGATTCTATATGTGTATGTGTGTGTATTTCTTCAATCAATTGCATTTATGTGTGTGTGTGTGTGTGTGTGTATGTGTGTGTGTGTGTGTGTGTGTGAGTCGTTTGTCGCTACACTTCACGTCATTGCGCAAACCAGGTTTAGTTTGACACTTTCGAGATGAAAAGTGAGCCCGTGTTTGCTGTTCCTTGCGCCTCACCCTTAAAGGCTAAATCTAAAAAGACCAGAACAAAGTGGGGAGTAAAGGAATAGCTCAGCCACAAATTTAAATAGTTGAATCATTTATTGGCATTCATGAAACACCAGTGAAGTCTTTGAGTTTATATTCATATCAAGTTGTTGGGCCAGCAGCCATAACAAGGGCTTGATTTCACCTTTGTTAAACTGCCATGTTCTCGTCCCCCCCCCGTCCATATAAATGTGATTTGCAAAGCATCCGTGTTTGCATCTGGAACCGTGAAAGAGAAGAGGCGTCGACCAATCTCAAAATTTCATTGTCACACACTCCAAGATGGCAAAAAAGGGTAACTGGTGAGTTTAAAAGTAAAAAGAATAAAGGGTGGAGGATATAGCAAGCTTTGAATTTGTTATTTCTTATGATTTTCCCACTTACAGGTTGCGAGCCTGACAGCAGCAGCAGGAAGCTCATGATGGACAGATCCCAACCTGCGTCATTCACTCATTGAATTCTTTCTCACTTTTGCAAAATGTGTCCTGGAGTAAAGCTGGGAATACCGAACAATAAAAAACAATTGTTCCTTTGGAAATTACTCTTCCAGTGAGGTAATTCTCAACTATGCCACTTTATTAGCCCAAAAAGTCACTGATGCTTGCTCTGAAAACTGCACAATATTGCACAAATGGGTGCATCAGCGCTGACATCAAATATAACACTTTACAAGGTTACTTGTTCTGTTTTTGGTGTAAGATGCAACATGCACACATCAGCTCTTATTTAAGTTTATTCAACTTGTGAAACATCATGAAATTACCCTAAAGTACAATAATGAAGTGAACCTAATATACATGGACGTGCTTGGGACTCTGAAGAGCTCATTTTCTTTTTTAAACTGCAAGCTAACATGTTATGTGAGAAAAGAATAAAAAATAGTTTCACTGTCAAGTGAAAGACAGATTAATCTTTCAAAGAGAAGAGAAAAGCATAGGAATAAATAAACAGAACAAAGGAGAACAACAGGAAAGCATAGACGGACTGCGGTTTCAATAGCATGGCCTGTGCAGGAAATCCCGTCAGCTGGTCACTTGACTCAGCCATGAGAAGATTGGACAGCAGCAGGAAGGGGAAGAGGAAGGCTGGATGTGTGGTGATGGATGAATAGAAGAGGAAGAGGAGGGGAGGAAGTGGAACTGCTTTTCAGCTCAAGGGCCAAAGCACAAGCTTGTCCTTTACTTTTTTATCTACTCGTGTGTGATGTTTTCCAGTGAGGTCCTACACACGAGCCACATATGTACGGCATATACAGCTCTAGAAAACATTAAGAGACCACTCCAAATTTTCCAAACACATACTGTACCTACAAATAGTAAAACTAGCGAGCTGATAATTTTGCAGTGGTCTCTTAATTTTTTCCAGAGCTGTATATAAAATGCTGTACAGGAATATTAAATGTGAATGTAGATTGAATTACAGCATTGAAGCCATGTTGTAACCTCTGCAGCTTACTCCACCTGGAAGCGTGTGAATTTATTTAATTTCTCTATGTATATGTTGTGCTAATTGGTCATTGCTGTTGCATTCCTGTGCGGCACTTCCAGCCTCACTTGCCAAACAAACAGTGTGGGCGGTACTTTTGTTCTTTCTTTGGATTTACGGTTTGTCAAGTTGGATTTTCTGTAGGTGGTTCTGTCCTTTGTGTACTCAGCCACGGTGGTGTTCACTGTTCATGCCCTATTCTTCTGTTCGAATCACTTAGCCGGTAGAACGACACCACTTCCTGTGTCCATTTCCAGTAACCGGATGTTTTGAACAGCATGTTTTAATGCTTGCATTGCATCAGTTGCCCATACACAGTGAGGCTTTTTTTCTGGTAATAATGAGGAATTTCTTCAGCGGTCTTCACATGAACTATTATTATTATCATTATTATGCTACTGTGTCTGTGTTCGCTAAATTCAGTAGCCTACAGTTGTGGTGAGTATGTGTTACACACAACACACAGACACATCTAGTATGCAAGCAAGTGCTTTTCTGCCTGAGTAACGTTAAATCCTGTCAGGGGCACTGATGCAGAGGGCATGAAACTGGTGTGTGTGTGTGTGTGTGAACGTGAGCGGAAACGAGTGGGCAACGGCGGAAAAGCAGGTGGGCACAAACTAAGTCTCAACGTCCCTTCGAAGAAAATGAGAACACTGCCTTTCTCCACCTGTTTAGTCCGAAGGCCCAGTTTCTCATTAGTTTCTTCTCACTCTCTTGTCTTCTTTTCTGTTGCCACGCTCCAAAAAAACAAAACGTCAGCCTACTGATTCTCTTCCTCTCTCCTTCCCCTTATGCCATGTTGTCCCCATGACACTTTTTATCTCCCACTTCTCTCTTTCGCTCTCCGTCTCTTCCCCTTTTCTCCTCCCTTCTCTCACTCGATTCAAAAAACATCCACGCCTCCATCTGATCTCCACTCGCATATAATATACCCAACAGTAGCCAATCAGTAGGAGGCACTAGGCAGCGTGAGACCTCAGCTGAGCGATGTCCTTATTCATAACATATGTTGGATTCAAAGAGGTTTGTGGCCATGGCAAGAAAGTTTTGAATTTCCCTCTTAACACCGAGCAAGACGAAGCAGTCACATTTCTGTTGCCCATGCTCACTTTTCTGTTTACTTTTGAGTTGTCTTTTGTTTGTTTTTTTTGAGTGACATATTTGAGTCAACAAAATGAAAAACTGATCCATATTAAAAATCAAGTTAAATGTGTAGAGGCCCACCCTTATCTCACATGAAAAACTATTTATAATTATATATATATGAATATTAATAATAGTGTTTTTTTTGTGGTAAGATAATTGACCTGCATCAGCTCTTTCACACGAGTAGAAGCATTTGCAGTGACACTGAAACCAAGCTGGCTGCTGGGTATTTTTGCACTTGTGGTAAAAAACTAAAACCCCACATTATTGTGTTTTTACTTGTATTATTCATAATGACTTCAGCATAACAAATAAATAAATTTGGCATTAAGATATGCAGAAGAGAAAGGCCGTGTTTGAATAAATATGGCTTTTTGTAGCTCAGTAAAATTAACACGGTGTATTATTAATGTTTCCTCTGCAACTGTTGGTTCAAACACCATCAGTTCGTTTCGTTGTGTATGGGGTACCCACTAGAGAGTGATGAGCTGGAAACTACAGCATAGAGTGTGCCAACAAAAAAGCAGAATGACTCCCCAAGTGTCCCTGAATTATAGATTTCAGGATGTAATTTTGCCTGTTTTCCGTGATCAATTTACAAGAATAGGAAACTGGAACTCGCGGAGGTGAGCTCATCAGGTGTTAAGCACTTTTTTACTTCTTGCTCACCTTCCCCAAGTAGAATTCACACCAGCCCCTAGCAAGCATAATACCATTTGCACGTGTGAAAGGATTCCGCTAATAATCTGGCAGGAGTGGCAGGTATTATACATTATCCTGTTTCATGCTTTCTGTCTTCTTCTGCTTTTTCTGCTGATTTCGGCTGCGTCTGGAACCACGTGTTCGACTGAATCCTGCCAGTCTTTCCCCCCTTTTTATGTTACATAACATTGCACGTTTCGAAAATGAACATAATTCATGAGTAATTCACCAGTAGTTCATGCAGCGACGATCAGGGCTCTTTTTACGTCGACGCTGACTTACTGGTGTGTAACAAAACATGCTCATTTTATTGTAACGTGCTCCCAGGTGTTTCTGTTATTTTATTTCTGTTGTTTAATTAAATGAGGAGTTATCAAGTGAGGCCGATACTTCCTAAATAGAATGCACAGAGGTCTTCGGCAGACACCTGGAAAAGTGTGTCTACATCATGGGACATGGAGGTGACCAATAACAGTGTTTGCGGGGACTGCTGCATGCTGAGGTGGAGGGGCAATCTCAGACCTAACTGACCTGTCTCAGAAAATGATTTAAGAACTCCTCACATCACTCAGTGGTAATATGTTGGGAAGGTTGTGTGATACGGTCGGTAATAAAGACAGAAATATCTAGAATATGAATGTAAAAGTAGGACGACGTTGGCCAGTGTGGATTTTACACTACTGGTCCGATGCAAGTGAGACTACCTGGTGTTTTATGCTGCTCAACTCAGTGAACCGGAATAGCCGCGGTTAGTGCATCATACCTAAGGGTGCAGCAGGGAACGCTAAGGGCTCAGTGAGTCTCTAATAGGGTGTGCATGTTGTGAATGGGGGTAATTATATGAAAGCAGGCAGGCTGTGGTTCTTAATGTTAATCAGCTTTAAAGACTTTTTAAAATCAAGGGTCACCAGTGCTAATCACATATTAAAGGACACACGTGGCTGCAGGGGTTCAGTCAGAGGGACCTCCCAAATTACCTTCACGTCACTTTACAATTTAACCTTCTGATCACACGTCTTATAATAAAGAGAACACTCCTGACCTCTACTGGCTGAAATTGGACGTGCGGGAGGCACCCACACATACAACACGCCTCACCTTTTATTGCATTCACTGGCAATTTGGCACATGTTGCCTTCAGCTGAATAGCACAGTCCAGGTTTACACAAGCTCGATAATGCACTGAGGCAAACACGATAACACACGTGATAAGAAAGTGCAAACAATGAAACAAGGTGATATTAGGGAATGGCAAATTGTCTTGTATTTCAAGGTGACATTTTTGAATGTGACTTATGTGTAAAAGGGTTGTTTGCAAAATCATTTCTTGAGTCAGTCATCTGACCCCTTGAACTTCACATTATCTTTAATCGCACACTGCAAAGGAAGAGTGTATTCATCACACTTGTTTGAGCAATTCAAATTGGTTTTGTTTAGTATTTTTCCGCCATGTTTTAGAGAAATGTGTATTTATATATATATATTAGCACAAAGACATAATGCCGTCCTCCTGTCACCTCCAGTGTTGTTGAACAACCCAGTTTTGGTACATAATCCTCTTAGGATCATATCTGAGCCAAATATTGACCATTCCCATGTGTAGGATGCTTTCAAGTCTAGTGTGATGAATCATCAGCTCAGATTCACATTTTTCCTGGAAGTAAGTGACAAATCAACGTTGTACTCAATAACAGACGGTGTATTATATAATTGTATTATTTCCCTGCATCCTGACTTGCAAATGTCAGCTCTATCCTGCTTCAAGCAATAAAACTACGTGTGGCTGATAACAGAAAGGTATTGTTTAAGCAGCCTGTTCACAGCAGGATCTCCACGTCTATCTTTCTTTCTCTTTCGCTCACGCTGAGACCAACAAACACACCTTAACCATGCTTGGCTCGGGCTTTCTTTAGCTTATCCTGTACTCTGAACATAACAGAGAGAGAGAGAGAGCGAAAAGGAGCTCCAGCGAGAGACTCTATGTAAAGACAAAGAGGATGAAAGAAGCAAAAGACCAAAATAAAACGCCACTGCCAGCCAGGAGGTACAGCATATTAATGGTGAGCCAAAAGAAAACTCTAACAGCTTACAGACTCCACGTTGGCCATATATACAGTATTCAGGTGGGGGTTTTTCCCCCCTTTTCTGTCTGTGCTGTGCAGAAATGCACAGCTGTGACGTCTTCATCCCTGCCCCTCTTTTAAGCACCACGCTTCCCATCTACACATGCAGATGTCTATTCATAGCTCGCCGTGCGCATCTCGGGTAACTTTTCATGTCTATTCATAGAACCCGATTTGTCTGAAACATGTGAGGCCAGTGTCCCTCCCTCTGTGTTAAACCCCGCCGATGAGACGCACACTGCACAGGGAGGCGGTGGAAACGTCTGAGCGATGGAATGCTGTCCTGCAACGTTTGTGGCGTGTACTGACACACCTGTAACGCGCACGCGCACAGAGGCTTTTCCTTGCCATTGACAAATCATGGCGTGCGCTTGCTTGTGGAATAAGCCAACACATTGTATTACCTGTGGCATACAACTTTCTCTAGAAGAATGAAAATGAGAAGAACCTGATTTACCGGCGTGGTATGTGAAGTCACTACACAGCTAAAACAAAAAGAGATGCAGGAACTACGGTTTAAAAATCGGATTGCGCTTGTAATTTGCCATCTTGAGGCAGGCAGACACCGCTGACCAGCGGTGTGGCCCACTCCCATCCCCGCGGAAGCCTGGATGAAACATGTGAATTATACTCTACATGGCCCTCGCAAACAGGCCCGTCCTGTTGCTGTAACGGCACATGTATTACTTGCTGGGCGACTATTGTTTTCGGCGGGGAGTGAAGGGGCTCTCTGTGCCCCCCTTGGCAAGCCGAGCCCGCTGTGGTCACACCCTTCCCAGCTTACCCCCTTCCCTCTCTGCCCGCCATGTTCTGGAGGAGGAGGAGGAGGAGGAGATACGTGTAGCCTGCCTTTAGCTGGCTTAGCATTTAGCAACACATAGCTTCGCGCGAGGCGCAACAAGCACCCGGAACGCCGCAATAAGCGCTCTGTCTTTGGCTTGTTCCTTGGAATTGGCGAAACTTGTTTATGGGCTTATGTCACTGGATTAACAATAGAGCCTGACGTGGCCAAACATCTATGGTAAGTTAACGGCGGCTTTCAAGACAGTCGAGTTGTTTGGCTTCTTTTTTTTTCCCAGGGTGTCCTGTAATCCAGTTTGCTCTGGTGATGTCTCCACCGAGCACCCGTCTTGGCTGCTAGCTTGACGGATTACTAACTAGCTTAGCATGCTAGTTGGCTTGTTTCGGCACAGAAACTACGCTTGGGAGCGAACCGGAATGGTTGTGTGTCTGGGTTTAGGGCAGACTGTGAGTCCAATAAACAATAAGCGTCGTATTACACTTAGAGGCCGAGTGATCAACAGTTGAATGTTTAGCTGAAATACGGGAGGAGGGGAGCGCTGCGGCTGGTTAACCTAAGGCTATAAGCACTGCTAGCTTCGATGCAACTTTTTTCAAAGCCAAGTTTTGTATCACGTAGAAATTAACGTTAGCCAGTGGTTGGATGTCCCGATCGCAAATAGCAAAGTCGGCGGCGAAGCTGAGTGGTGCAGAATATGTAAAAAAATAAACTTTAGTTGCGTTGTACACTTTTCCAACCGCCCCGAGTTAACCAACTCGAATCAACGTAAGCAAGTTAACGCTGTTCGCTAGCCGATCTTGCTAGCTAACGACAACTACTTGTCGCAAGTTTGCGCTGAACTCGCTAACGTTAGCGTCGACCGCAAGTGGGCTAGTTGTTCCACCCGATGTATCAAGAAAGGACGCTACACAAACTTACAGCTCTGCTGCACCATTATGCAACATCATTTCGCAATTCAAATAGTTAATTTGATTGAAATATGATTTGAGTCCGTTGACCCAGCACAGACATCAATGTTGGCTAATGCTACCTTAGCTTATGTGCTACCAATCACATCAGTTCAAGGAAACGCCGTGATTTGTTTTTTTGTTTTGTGTTTTTTTTAACAGCGGCTTAAAATTTCCTCTACCGATGCACCATGCTTTGATACAGATGAGTGCTAAAGTAAACCATAATATCGTGAGTCTCCAAGGCAAAACCTGACGTCCTTGCAACGTCACTACTTGGAGATTTTTGGGGAAGTTCGTTACGTTGTGGGCGCCGCCTGTTTAATCGCTCATTTTGTAGTTGGCCGACGCTGCTGCTAGGTAGACGGGCACACACGCGTTGCTGGCGGACACTGAACAGTGGCGTGGCTTCTTTATTTTCATGTGGCATAGTCCCGAGATGCTGGTGTTGCGATGATGTGTGTGCTTCATATTCAAGAGTCGCACTGATCCCACACCAACGTGGCCTGAGAGAGGGGCAGGGCTTTTGTCTATTGTCAGGATGATCAGTCAGTCACAAGGGGGGGTGACAGATGCATCATCGCCGTCCTCCTCCCTTCCCTGACTTGGCTTTGTCTCTCAGCCGGCCAGGGGGGACAAAAGGCGGGTGACCGGCGGATCAGAAGGTGGCTTCTCCTCCTGTCGTTGCCTCAGTGCTTCAGGCTTGATGCCCATCACATCTCACATAGACTCTCACAGTCACTTTGGAACATGTGTTGGTGGTTTAATCGTCTTCGGGTTACAATCGATATGACTGTTAGTTTGCCTTAATCCCAGAGTAGCCGAGTGGTTGAGGATTAATGGCTGCTGTATGTTGCTTGTGGTTCCACTCGAATCTTAACTGAAGAGAAGTGAATGGAAGGAACCAGCTGGATAACTTGATGTCACCCCGTTGCGCTCTCTCTCTCTCTCTCTCTCTTTTTCTGTCACACACAGGAACCCGGTTGTACAAGCCTTCTATCTTCAGATCAGCTTTACTCTTGCTGTGCGGGCCTGGCATGGTAGACCTGTTCTCAGTGTACTGCTTCTCAACCCCTAATGCTAATCACGGTTTACCTAGGATTTGCCAAGACACACCCAGACACTGTCCCACACACACACACACACACGGGAATAGGTTTGGCTTGTTGTGTTCTTGCGTCCGACAGTTCACTTGTGTCCATGTTTCACTTTCTTCTCGATGGACATTTACTGTCACGTTGAACTCTGTAATAAATTCCTAACCGTGTCAATACTAGCAGCACTGTGAAACCAGCGAGCCATGACCTCTGTGAGTCCTCTGCTAAACCAGATTTCTGCTTCTCCGTCAATGGGGTTCTGTTGTAGACATCAGTGCCTCAATCACATTTTCTTTTTCCAATCGGAGCCCTTTTGATATTGAGTATTTGGTGACACAGACTCTGATGTGGTTATTTGTATAGTTTTTGACATTGTCATATAATCAAATGAAGCTACTGTTGGGGTGCTCTGCAGTTCATTTGTGGGTCCTTCATTCACCACCATGTGAGGTTCCAGTGTCTTATTTGGTTAAAACGGGATTCCCCAGTAGGGCTTTATTTGAATTTTTCTGACTTTGCATGTAATGGTGCACCGCTACTGTGTTGTCCTGGCCCTTTATGGAGATAATGTGGTTAATATTTTGCCATGACATATATTTACCAGGTCCTTTCTCTTTTGTCACCCTCTTCAAAGAAATGGTCTGACTTTGAATCGAGCCCAACCTTTTGGTCACAATAGACACTAGTGTGGCCCTTTGTGTAGTTGCAGGGCTCTGTAAATTTTGTGCTGATGCTTCAGTTCTGCCCATCTCGTCATCATTTCTACATTAATTTGACAGCTTGATGGCAGAAAAGACAGACAAATATGTCAACAGTCAGCACAGCTAGCTAACATTAGGAAACAAAAACACAAAATGTAGGGTAGGTTAGGTTAAAGGCCATAGAGAAAATCTATAATGTTAAATGTAATCCAATGTAAATTCAATATTGCCACTAACCAGTGTATCACAAAATATCTACAGGTAGTTAAATTTCTATTGTGTCGTAGTATATATATCACCATATCTCCAACCAATGAAATGATTGTTCACTTTACGTCTTACAGTGTCCTGCATGGGCGTTTACTCTTTAACTGGGTTCATCCTCTCTCTCTCTCTCTCTCTCTCTCTCTATGACTTCATTATATGTACAGTAAATATACTGTATATACGAGCGGCCGTACTTTTTCTTTTACCATAATAACTAATCTTATATACTGTATACCAGTGCCCGTCCTGTTTATTTTACGATCATGGCTACATGTAATAATAGCTGTATAGCACACAGACGGGGGCCAGTGAGGGGGAAAACATCACCTTCATGACTCAGGAGAGTAGTGATGGCATAACCAAATTATGTTAGTGACACCGTTCAGTTGTGCCTTCATTTTATACGTGACATACACACCAATCAGCCATAACATTATGACCACCTACCTAATACTGTGTAGGTCCCCATTTTGCCACCAAAACAGCTCTGAGCCGTCGAGGCCTGGACTCCGCTAGACCTCTGGAGGTGTGCTGTGGTATCTGGCTCCAAGACGTTTGCAGCAGATCCTTTAAGTCCTGTAAGTTGCCAGGTGGGGCCTCCATGATTCGGACTTATTTGTCCAGCACACCCCACAGATGCTCGATTGGGTTGAGATCTAGGGACTTTGGAGGCCAATCAACACCTTGAACTCCATTTTTGCAGTGTAGCAGGGCGCATTATCCTGCTGCAAGAAGCCACAGCCATTAGGGAATACTGTTTACATGAAGGGATGTTGGGCCCTTGTCAAAGTCGCTCATATCCTTCTGCTTGCCCATTTTTCCTGCTTCAACACATCAACTTGAAGGGCAAAATGTTCACTTGCTGCGTTATATATTCCCCACTGACAGGGGCCATTGTAACGAGATGTCAGTGGTCATGTTATGGCTCATCTGTGTATATATACATACATACAGACAGACTAGCAGATATTTATATAATATAAATATATATATATATATATATATATATATATACATATAATAGCATATAGGGGCAGTTGTGGCTCAGAAAGTAGATCGGGGTTGTCCGTTAATCCCTGGGTTGGTGAGTTGATCCCGGCTCCTCCTGTCAAAGTAAAAGACAGACTCGAGGTCCTTGTCTTTGGTGAACTCCCTCTCCTGTAGTGATATGTCAACCATGAGTGAATTGTTCACTGAACTACTCCTTTATTATGTACTAGTAGGAACTAGTCATCTCAGAGAGTAAGTCGATCATTTGGCATTGTGCAACAACAATGTATGAGGCTCGTTTTTCTCACGCGACAGCTACACAGGCTCAGTATGAGGAGTAGTTCTTAAAATCTATCATTCATTTTACATGTGACAGCTACACAGGATCGGACAGAAATGAGTAGTAGTCCTCTGTCCGCTGTGCAGCTGATTGGGGTTAATGGATCATCACCTGTGCAGCAGCAGACCAGCTCCCAGTGGGAGTGTGTAGGTCGCTTGGCTGACCTATCAGTCGTGAGCGTGCCCGTAAAGAGGAGGAAGCGACCCAGACCGGGAGAAATGGAGAGTGACAGAGAGACGGCGATCGAGTGACAAAGACACAGAGTTGAGGAACTGAAACCCTATGAGAGAGACTTTCTGTATCTTCAAGTGCATGACCACCAGCTCCGGATACTGACGGGGATGAACAGGAAAAGAAGCACCCCCCTCTCCTTCGTGCATCACACAGCTTGCTCCTCACCGGGCTTCTGTAAACACTACAGGCCCTCTGCTGGAGGAACTGGAGAAAAACCTCTGAGCCACACAACCATTGGCTCTAAAAATGTGTTGTAATTTTTGTGAAGACTGTCAGTCCATATCATTATTTTTCGCTATATTAGGGGGAATTAAATAAATTGATCTAATAAATAAAATAATAGAAACTGGCTGACAGTTTAATACATTTATAGGAGTATATATAAAAATAATATGCATTTAAAAACACTCAATTAAGGCATAAGTCATTCGTCGTCTTCATCTAGTTTTACAACAGTTGGCATCCAGCTTATTGGAGCGTTACCGCCATCTTCTGCTCCGGAGTATGGAACAGAAAATAGACTTACTATCTACATCTCTTTAACCAAAAACCTCCTGTCTGTATCTTCGACATTAAGTCATTACAGAGAAGAAGGAGTTGAGGGGTTGCAGGGGATGTAGATATTAAATCTATTGTCTGTTCTGGTCTCCGGAGCGGAGGGTGGTGGTAATGCACCTGGATGCCAACTGCTGTAAAACTAGAAGAACATTTTGTTTGTTTTTTTAGAATTCTGACATTTTTTAATTCGGAGATTAAAGTCAGAACTCTAAAAACAATTTTACATGTGGCCCTAATCCTCTTAAAATACAGCTTCTTAACTGAGGGGATGTAGATATTAAATCTGTTGTCTGTTTGCTTCACCTCACCTGTCGGTGTGCTATACGGCTATTTTTACATGTAGCTAGGAACATAAAATAAACAGTACCGGCACTGGTATACGACGCCGGTACAACACAACAACACATCCAAGTGCAAGCATCCATTTTGAGCAGAAGCAGAGCCAATCCAAGCGCAAGCAGGTGCTATTTGTGTTTTGAGAGAGTATTACAAAATCTGAACGTGAAATTAATAAAGTATGCTCTCAAACCGAAGGAGCATGCTCTTGATTAAAGATAGTAATATCGCTCCATATTTGACAAGAATGACTCAGTCATTCAGAGATAATGAACCTGCACTGACACGTGAATGGGGCTTCACACACAGACACAGTCTTGTGTGCCTGCTCTTCGGCCTTGGGGCTCGAGTGATCTAAGCATAGAAGGGCTGAAGGAAGACGGGCCAGGGGTGTTTTGTGGTGGTGGTTGTTCCGGAGTGTGTTGGGGGGGTTGGGGGTGCGATGGACAAGACAGACTCTCCTCTCTTCCTCCAGTCTGCTATGGGTGAATAGGTGATTATAGCAGCAGATGTGTCATTAGGTCTGAGCTGTATTCATGCGGATGCAGGGTGAGAAGGAGGGTGACCAGGGAACGTTTGGGGGGCATGCTCCACAGGAATCACATTTCACTGGTGTTAAGTGAATTTACGGGATGTGCCAAGTTGTTTTCTCACCGCCCACCCCAAGGACATACACTCACACACGCCTCCTCGTCCCCCACCCGCACCCCCACCCCCAACCCCAGCTGTCTTTGCATGGTATTGCTAGGCAGGAAGGTCCCCCGAAACAAATGCATACACATGCATAACACCTGTAACTGTTGCATTCAACACAGAATCTGTGTAGCAGCGAATCACATTTACCGCTCTTCTGTTCATGAAGCATTTGTTTGTGGGGCATGTCGGTGCATGCTCCGGCCATGCTCCCTAGATGGTAGTCAGAGGAACAGTGAGCTCGAAAACTTACATTGGAAACTCAGAAAACCTAAGCTGCTATTTATTACGGAGAACAATGATTTAAATAAGATTTGGTAAGTAAGCAGTTAATGTGAATGTGTGTAACTGCTAAAGTGGTGCATGACAGCAGTGAGGGATAAGAGTTTGTGTGATAAATGAAAGTAGACAAGCCTCTGCTAATCTGGCTAAATGATCAAGTCAAGGAGACCGTACTGTGGCGTGTTTGCGTCCGAGCACACAAACCATTACGATATCATATTTCCGTGAAATTGATCTGTATATCCAAGCATCAATATTGCATAAACATTACTTGGTAAACAGAAGATGAATGGGCGGCAAATGTATTTTTCATAGTTTAATGATATTAAGGTGACTTGTTTTTTTCATACTCGAGAGTGGAACTTAGATGTGTAGGTCGCACAGCTGTGATTCTCCACACACTTTCCATACGTGTGTGTGTGTGTGTGTGTGTGTGTGTGTCAGGAAGTAATTAGTAGCTGGTCTGATGATCTGTTAGAAACAGGACAGAGAGGACTAGTCATCATCAAACTGGAAATGGTTCATCTCCCTTGCCACCCACCAAAGGTTGGAAACACATTTTTACTCACTCATTGCTCTGGCGTCATAGCAGTATACTGAATATTAAAACAGGTGATGGGGGAAAGAGTGTAGATAACGGCTCATTAAGGTCTAAATAGTTTTGAGAAAGATGCTTGAATTGATGTGAAATTAGATAAGCAAAACTTTGAATACAGCTCTGCTAAAATCAGCTATTGCTATATTATAGCTATTTTAATTTTAGAGGGATACTATACATACCTGTGGAAAATAGTATTGGGTAGACCTGCAGCCACACAGTGGTCAGCTCACATTTACATGACACAGTCACGAAAAGCTGAACAAAAGCTTCACTGAGAGGATGTATGAAATGGCTGATGCATTGGACTGTGTTTGAATGTGCAGGTGTATCTAATCAACTGCTAACCAAATGTATAGAGAGGATTTGTGCGTGTATAATTTTGCTTTGAGAATTGGCTAAAACCTAATTAAACATAGAATTTATGGCATTTATCCACAAGCCGAGCTCATCCCAATACTTTTTTGACATTAACTACGATTTGGTGTCTTATTGGACATTTTTGCATTCATCAGATGATGCTTCTACAAACAGCACATTCTTTGGAGCGAGTTATTAGTGATGTAATTTCATGTCACAGTCTAGGCAGATTATTGCAAACCTTTATTATTATGCTGAGAGACACTAGTTTTGTAGGTCTTTTAAGAATTGTTGTTTTTTCATCGTATGGATCTTCTTATTGGTTCTCAGTAATTTTGTGTTTGCTTTTGAAAGTCTTGCATTTTGTGCTCCCTGTTCTTGTCTTCCAAGCCCACTCGATGAGCTACTTTACCACCACACAGATCTGACAGCCCTGAAATTATTCATTTTCAACCCCACCCTGCCTTGTAATTTGCGACTGAGTCAGGTTTACTGTAAAATCAAGTCCGATTAGAAATGTGGAAACATAATTCTTGTTCACGACACCCTGGCCTTGATTAATATAAAGGAAGAAGGCTTTCTGCAAGCACATGGAAATTGCTTGTCTAAGTGTGAAAGCATGAGACGTATTGTTTTGTCTGGTTTCAAAAAGGAAACTTGGCCCTACAGCTGCCCCTATAAATACAAATGATCTTCACGATCTTATTGTTTAGGTGAGAAAAATGGGATTGCATTGACAACTTTAGAGACGTTTCATATGATGTCCATGGTTATGCAATGTTTTTCTAATGAAAGGTAGGTTTAATTAAATATTTTATGCTGTAATGTGAACACTTAGGCTAGGGGAATTTTACGAGTTGGGACTTTTGGTATACAACATTAAATTTTAATTTGAGAGAAACATGAAGTTGCATGTTCAGATGCAGGCAGTTACTCAGAGACTGATTACAACAAAGTGTTGTGTTGGTGGCGACTCTTTGTTTGGCCATATGTAGCCTTTTTTTCTCCTTTCTCATTCTGTTACCTTTCCTACATGCCTTTTCTATTGCTTCCACTAACCTGTTATTTGTCTGTCTGTCCTAGGTGATGGCGTGGTCATGTGTGCAGCCAGCAATGTGTGTGTGGAGATGGTTTTAGTAGACGCTGTTCTGGAGGACTCAGGAACACTGCACTGGCCTGGAGAAGCCTCATAAACAAACACACCCGTACACAAGACGATCTACACCTACACACACCACTGCAGCCGTGCCTTGTGAGAGGACACAGGCGCACGGACACATAACACAAGCACACATACATTTTACCCCCTGTGTGTGTTAGCCTTTTTAACCAAACATTATCGCTGTCCTAGCTCCTCTCCTGCGTGAGAGTGTGCATTGTATTTCTCCCTGCCTGTCCCATCTCCACTGCCACCATGCCGAGCTCCACCATCCGCCGGCAGATGAAGAACATGGTGAACAACTACTCTGATGCAGAGAAAAAAGTCAGAGAGGCCACCTCCAACGACCCCTGGGGCCCGTCGTCTTCGCTCATGTCCGAGATCGCCGACCTTACCTACAACGTGGTGGCCTTCAGTGAGATCATGAGCATGATCTGGAAGCGGCTGAACGACCACGGCAAGAACTGGCGCCACGTCTACAAGGCGCTCACCCTGCTCGACTACCTGATCAAGACGGGCTCGGAGCGAGTGGCGCTGCAGTGCAAAGAGAACATCTTCGCCATCCAGACTCTGAAGGACTTCCAGTACATTGACCGGGACGGCAAAGACCAGGGCATCAACGTCAGGGAGAAGAGCAAGCAACTAGTGGTTTTACTCAAAGATGAGGACCGCCTCAAAGGAGAGAGGTAAATGCTTTATAAATCAAGTTAGAACGGATGCACCGTAGTTAAAAATCTTTCTCTAATATACTGTATAAAGGCCAGTTCAGACCAAAGGTTCGCGATGAGATGAAACAGTTTAAGAAGGTCACAGGAAAAGGTTGCAGCAGTGAGAACTGGCCCGTCTCAGCTTGACTCAATCCGACTGATCAGATTTACGAGTCGCCAGTGGCTGGTTTTAGAATGTAGGTCATGTCAGTTATTTTTGTATTTTTGCTGTTTCATCAATACTAGAAATGCAGGTTAGGTGGGGTTTTCACGTGAGGTTTTTCCCTTTAGAGTAGGGTCCTGTGGTTATCTCCCCTGGGAGCTGGACTACTTGAGGACACCTGTTGGTTCTAAACAATGATTGATCTTTAAGAAGTCATGCTACTCCGTATCTCTTCTGCTGTTTTGTCATTTACTAATGGTAAGAATTGCAAACCAAAAGACTGCACTTGACAAATGGATACAGCGTTGATGTCTTTCCCAGCAGTCAGTGATTCTCCGTGGCTGTGCTGGAAATACTGCTGAATAACTGAAGTCAGAAAAAAAGTATCTTTTTATAGCAAAATCTCTGACACAGATCAGATTTTGGCAAAAATTAGGGAATTGAATTAGTTCCAGAATTATTCTAATTGACCCAAGGGGGGGGGGGGGCTGCTTCATCATTTGGCAGCATGTTTAATTCTAATTAAGGATTTTGCTTTTACATGTTAGAACTTGAAACCATTTGAAGTCCTGATTCTCATGGTGGTTTTGGTAATAGACTTCATTTCACTATTTTGTTTTTGTTTTAGGGCTCCCAAAGACCAATCACCCTTTTGTAACTCATGCTTATTTTGTCCTTTGGGACGTCACACTAAGGATTATAAGAAGCTTGCTTTGAGTCAAGACGATTGGTCATATGCTGTTATATTTTATTCTTTGTCCTGCTAGGTCTCAGGCTTTGAAGACCAAAGAGCGTATGGCCCAGGTATCCACAGGGAGCAGTCAGATGGGTTTTGGCCGAGGCTCATCTCAGCCCAACCTCTCCACTTCCTACAGCGAAGAGTACGGCAGGTCAGAGGGTTCACCTGCCTCCTACCATGGCTGTGAGTATTAGCTTATAGTCACCACATACGCTCGTTCCATACGTTTAAGCAACACATGTAATACAGAATATTCCATTATGTGTCCCAGTTTGTGTGTCTTTGGCCTACAGCCTAAAACCTGCCCGTCCCCCTGTTCCGTCTCTGGCTTGCAGTCCCGCAGGGAATGCAGGGCTGCATTCCTCAGCATGCACACACACACACACACACACACACACGCACAGACAGAAAAGGAAGCAGACCCCTATTACTGCCTTCTGTAATTAGTTTGATGTTTTGAGAAAGTTTGTCATGCAAAGCTGGGAGAAATATCGCATATACTCCTATTTTAATTAAACAATTTAAGGGGTCCACATGCTTAATAATGTATTTGGTAATAAGTCATCATTGCTTTGGTGTTTCTGTACTTCAATTTCTACTAGTACTAATTTTTTCTAGTTGTTTTAGAAAGAAACTTGACATAATAGCAGTGTTCAAATGGACTGAAAGAAAGATAGTGAGGTGGAGTTGAGAAGAAACAGAAAACCCAGTCATGAAATGGGGTAACACAGAGGGGAAGAATAGAGAAGTGAAAGAGTGAACCATGGCCTCCTTTCCTTTCTTCCTCTGACCCCTTTTCCTTTGTACACAGCAGGGTGGTGGTGTGTGTTTGTCTGTTGCCATGCATGTGGTTTCAGCCTGCGTGGATCCTGTGTGTTACGCGGAGCGTGCGTTTATCTTTCACTCTGTGGCCCTACATTCCTGCATGTACATTATGTTTGAGTTTGTGGCTCAGGAGGCGGAAGCTCCAGCAAGCTGAGTCAGCAGAAAACTGAAGGAAAGACTGGCCAGTGTAGGAGGGAGGCTGGGTTGTCGCCGTGGGCGTTGCCAGGTGGGATTTTTGGAATTCCAGTCAAACTTTCCAGCTCTTGTTGTCCAGAGAAGTGTGTGAATGAATGGCCATGCAAGTGTGACTGGTGTTAACTCAGCAGATTCCCCAGCCCCCATAGTATCCGAGAAGGTCTGAAATGTGTCTTTAACATTATGCACCAATCAGCCATAACTTCATGAGCACTGACAGGTGAAGTGAAGAATGGGGGGGGGAGTGTTGAAGCAGGACTTTGACAAGGGGCGAACTGTGGTAGCTATACAACTGGGTCAGAGCATCTCCAACACTGCAGCTCTTGTGGGGTGTTCCCGGTCTGCAGTGGTCAGTACCTACCAAAGGTGGTCCAAGGAAGGTGAACCGGCGACAGGGTCATGGGGCTCATTGATCCACGGGGGGAGTGAAGGCTGGCCGTGTGGTCCGATCCAACAGAAGATTTCTGAAAAAATGAAAGCTGGTTCTGGTAGAACGGTGTCAGAAGACACAGAGCATCGCAGTTTGTTTCATATTACAGTTGTAGAAAGTGTGTGATAACATGTGATAACATGTTTTTGTTGTAATACGTATCAGGGATAGGTCTACGCTAATATTTTTAAGTACTGGCCCGGCCACCAAGCCCCTAAATTTGGTGGCCAATGTACATTTTTGGTCACCCAAATGTTTTTGGGCAATTTAATGCAACTTAACACTTCCTTCCTTGACTGGGACTTCAATACATGAAAATACCTCTTCCTCATACTCTCTGTCTCTCTCTCTCTCTCTCGCTTCGTCACTCAGATAACATTATTGAATGTTTAACTAAGGCTAAAACTTAAAGGTGCAAAGGAATTGGGATGTTTGTGGAAATGTGACGTTGCTTTGGTAAAGAGGGATAAAACTCGGAGGCCACCTACATGGAGTATTTGGTGGCCACAAAGTACATTTTTGTGGCCATGGATAATGTCGAACCCTGTGTGTGCAAATGTGTATCTACCTTGTCATCCCACTCAAACACCCGTGTTTCTGTGCGTTCATTAACGTGTGTGGGAAAGACCTTAAATGTATTCTTAGGCTGTAGTTTCCCTGAGGTCAACCAGCCAGTTTTGCTCTAGTTTTCTGTTTCTATTTCAGTGATGCCTTTTCAGTTCACTGTAAAAGTTTAAACAGTTGAGTGCTCCCAAAGCTCAGCCATGTGTTCAGTATGCTGACTTAAGCGATGGGATCCGATCCAAAATGTGCATTTTCAGAGTTTCAAAAATGTCCCGGAAAATATATGAAGAAATAAGGTTGCACGTTGTTTGAGAATCTAGAGTGTGCGTTTAAGGAGCTGCCGAACATCCTTTTAGTTCTTTATCTAGAGAGACGAGGTGTCTGTAAATGTGGGGGTAGTTGGTGGTTAACAGCCTGGGATAAAAATCCTGTGCGCTATTATCACCACATAAATCTACGACAGATTTATGTGGTCATCAGCCCACCTCGCTTTCTCCAAAATTCAGTTCTCTCTGTTCAGAGCTTGACTTCATGCTGCACGTCGAGTCTTAACTTTGTTTCAAGGGTTTTGTAAGCTAAAGTGTTTGTTTGAGTTCAGGTTTTGTATATTTGCTCGGTCATTTAATGTAGCATTTAATGTGGCAATTATGATGACAGCTGTTAAGTCCAGTTGTTTCTTATCCTAAACACAAACAGAAGACTGGCCCAGAGAATGAAGCTTATTTAAATGCATTTTTTTTTTCTGCTAGCAGGCAGAGCTGTCGTCTGTGAGGAATGCCAAGAAATTGTGATTATCCATATATGGTCCATTCCCACAGTGGTAGGCAGGAAACTAGTGTGTTTTAGTTGGCTTTGAGTTCTGTTTATTTATTTGTTCTGTGTGTCATTGTGTTACCAGTCTCTCTTTAGGCTTAGTGGTTCAAAACCTGTTGTTTAAGCCCTGTTTTGCTTTGCAGTTGTTTTTGGAGAGATTTAAGGAGAGCTCAAGGAAAAGATTCCTTTTGACAGATGAACATAACGTGTCTATAAAACATGTTAATATAAGATATTTGCGAATAAAAGAGACAGACTTTTGTCTGAGCATCAATGAAGAAATTGACCTCCTGCAGTTAAATGGCACTGTACACATTTTGTTGCTTAGCTAAGGACTCCTGTCTGCTTTTTTTTGCGGTTTGTTGGATTTCGTCCACAGTTTCATATGTAATTCATATTTTGCTGAGTTGCATTGTCTCTGTGCAGGCTTTAGTACCACTGTGTTCACTGTCTATTTGAGGCAGACATGTAGCCAATGTTGAGGCCGTGGCTCAAGTCCCACCAGCTAACCAAACACACCTTTACCCCTGGTACTGTACTTCCCCCTGGTCACATTCCCTGGAGAACACACAGCCTGGAGACGCAGCTAGGGACACATGGGTTTAACATGGGCATTAGCAATGCAGGAAAGGAGCTAAGAAGTGCTCAGTGAGGGAGGAGAGGAGACAAGGACCCAGATCTGAGGCGCAGTGAACCTATAAAGAATGTGTATGTTGTCATTTTTCCGATGCTGCTACTTAATCAACACATGATAGGCTTAAAATGTTATTATCCAAGCACATCCCAAAATTATTAAGTTGGCAACAGCTTTCTTCAACTATTTCGAGGGAGGCCAAACCTTTTAACTGTTAAAAGAAATGTCAGAGTATTCCTTTCAAAAGAAAAAAACAACATTTGTACCATTGCCTCATGATGGAAACGTTTGATGAGGCAAATTTACTCTGTAATGTTTATAGAACCGGCTGATGTGATACCTTCCTCCTACAGATGTGTTGACAGGGCGGGAGGATGTTCGTCAAAGTGTGAGGTTTCAGAGTTACTTGGGTCAAATAGTGAAACTAACCGTCAGTGTTTCCCCACGTCGTGTTGTTGTTTTGTCTCTGCACTGAGGTCTTTATGTATCTTTCTCTAACCGTTTGCATTCAGAACCGCTATCAAAATGATGTAACTTTAAACACAAGATCATCATGATGTGACGAGTATTGAGTGAGCGTGTGCGTGTTTGGAAGTGTCTACATCAGCAGCAGAGCGTGTCATGACTGGTCTCAGAGACCGAGAGAAAAGAATTAGGCAGGCAGAAGGAGAACTACTGCGTGTATTATTGTTTTTTGGAGAACAAGGACGCCATTAAAGTCTGAGAGGAATATTCTTAGGATCACCAAAACATTAACAGGGTATATCCGTGGGGTCTTTGAAAAGTATTAAAAGGTATTAAATCAGTTTAGCAAAAACTAAGACCCTTGCAAAGTATTAAAACATCTTAATTTGGCATTTTACAAAGTATTATTTTTTGGAACATAGATTCATACAGACCAGTTACAACTTGTGGTAATTGCCGTCTTAAAATATGTTGAAACGGTCTTTTAACTTCAGGACTCCTGCATATACCCTGGTTAAGATTTCATTTGCACACTCAATACATATGGTTTAAAATGGATAAAACCGCTTGGAAAAAGAACAGTTGCATAAAAAATCTTAAATGAAACCCAAGAGAACATGGGTTTCGTGCACAAAAACCTTTGTACCCACACATCGTTCACACGCGTACGACACTGCACTTAGCCGGACTGCTGAGAAATGATGAAGCAGATATAGTGACATAATGTAGACCGAAAAGAATTGAGATATTTCATGTGGTGATGTCACGGTCTTGTCATCACCTCCCACGCTGTGGTTCCCACAGACACAGCAAAGTGACTGTTTCCAAACTCAAAAGATACTCAGTCGCACTCCAGACTACGGAGTGTCTTTTGGTATTGTGACTACTTTTTGTTTGCCACGTGCGATGTCTGTGTTTTTTCAGCTAATCCTATAAGCTGAATGGACCTTACAAGCCTCACTGAAGGCCTATAATCGCACACGTGCACACCAACACAAACTCTCTTTTCTATACAGTACAAATGTAATTCAAAAGTGGCCTCCTTTACTAGACAACAATGTATATGTAAGAAATATTACCCCAGGGTTTGGGGGGTTAACACAGATCACTTCCATAGGCAGTGACCCATGTACAGTACGTGATGGAGTCCCATGTGGAAGTGATGTTAACCTACGTTCGAATGTGTCTGTTAGCCACGTCTCCCAATGCGGGCTCAGAACTGGAGCAGGCCAGACCTCAGACCAGCGGAGAGGAGGAGCTACAGCTGCAACTGGCTCTGGCCATGAGCAGGGAGGCTGCAGAGCAGGTACACACACAGAACACACATGCTAACTTGAACGAGCGTGAATCCATGCTTGTCATGATGTTCTCTTACCGTGTGTCTGCCCGCTTATATTTCAAAAGGTGACTTTACAGGAACCTGATAATCATAGTACTCGTCTTTCATCTCATTCTGCTACACATCAGTACTTTAGCAAAACCCGAACTATTTAGTTTTTAAGAAATGAGAGAAGTTGCACATGCGCTGCTTGTGCTAACTGTGCTCTGGGTGTGTGTGTGTGTGTGTGTTTAGGAGGAGCGCATACGCAGAGGGGATGACCTGAGACTACAGATGGCCTTGGAGGAGAGTAAGAAAGGAGGTCCAGACTCTCAAAAACTGCCCAAGAAGAAGAAAGGGGTAAAATGCACACAAACATGGAGACTACAGGGGCTCTGTTATTCCATTATAGCTCCTGAAGTAGTCCTGTCTCCCCCCCATCCTCTTCCTCTGCCTGACCCTGTCTGCTGTTTCAGTAGCAGTAATGAAACCACTAACTGGCAGCAGACTGCCTCCTTTACTCATCATTATTCCATCTGAATAGCCGGCTGACTGCAGTTTGAGGGCACACAGAGCTAAAGTGTGGCTGCATGACTATGGCTCGTGTTGTATCTCAGCACATAATGGCATGACCGCTGTCAGTATGTTTGAATATTATATGTCCTTTAGAGATGATAATGGCTGACCAGCTGCTCCTCTTTTATCTGCATCCTTTGTTCTCCTTCTAACCCACTTTCTCTGCCGCTTTCCAGCCACAGTCAACTTTGATGGATCTGATGGATGTCCCAGAGCCTGCTGCCACTGCTGACCCCTGGGGTGCAGGGGCTGGTGCCGTGGTTGGGGCAGCTGCTGCGTCAGAAGACCCCTGGCAGCCTTACGGTACACACACACACACACACACACACACACACACACACAGTATACACCCTCTCACTGGAAACGGTCACATCCGATTGCATCTACACGCTGACTGCCGTCGCTGAGAAGGATTTGTGTACAGTCAGTTTGTTCTGTGTTTGTGTCGTCTCTGCTCTCCACCTGCAGCTCGTAGGACTGTGACTCTTTTGTTAAGTAGGAATGCTGCTCCACTGGCCCAGCAGCATTACTTCACAGAGAGGAGGGGAGGGAGGGAGGATGCTAGAGGAAGATACCATGAAGGAAAGGAGTGTGGGGGGGGGGGGTTGACAGATGAGCAGTAGTTTAAGAATGGGTCAGACCGAATACATGCCCGCTATCAGAACCTGCATGAAACCGCTTTGCTTTTATCTCTTATTTCACATTTTCTCACCTTTCTCCTGCCCTCTTCCTCTGTTCCTCCTCCTCCTTTCCAATTTGATTTTACGTTTTGCATGCTTCATCCCTGTCCTCCCCAACACTGAACCTCTCCTCCCCCCCCCCCAGGGTCTGCCCCTAAGCAAACACCCTCAGTGGACCCATGGGGCGCTCCTTCTGTCCCACCCATGAAGAGCACTGATCCCTGGGCATCAAACTCGGCGCCCGCCTCTGACCCCTGGAGCTCCGCAGCTGCCCGCCCCAAGACTTCCAACGCAGGTGACCATCAGGGAAAAAGTCACAAAGCATTCACAAAGTCACCACCACAACTGTACCTCCACCAATCGTTTTCCCCAGTCAGTTTCTCTGGGAATATTTGAGTCTAAATGATATTTGGACAATTGTTTCGTATTGCACTATTTATCTGTATTTTTAAAAATGAAAAACATATCTAATCAATGGCAAAGTGTTTGGAAGACTCAGCAGCTGTGTCAGATGGGGCACAGTACTAAATGCTTATGCACATCCGCATGCTTTCGCTTGCTTTGTGTTCATTTGTCACTTTCAGTTTACCGAAATATCCATACTCATTCATACTTGTGTTGTATGTTCATGTGATTTTGTGTGTGTGTGTGTGTGTGTGTGTATGCGTTGTCCACTTTCAGGTAGCTTTGACCTGTTCAGTGCATCCAACGGTACGTCAAAAGAGGACTTCTCAGAGTTTGACAGCCTGCGCTCCTCCTCTTCTGTCCCCACTGGTACTCACCCATGTCTTCGTCTCTCTACTGACACAGTTTGTGTTGTTTCTCCTCAGTGTCTGAAGTGATGCCTGTCTGCAGACACAATGTTTCTGCGGTGCACAGGCACACACTCTTGTCTTGTCTCTGTATGTAAATATTACCAGACCTGAGCAGATGAATTTCCACTGCAAATGCAATCTGCTCTGGTCTGGTCACATATCAGTGTGGTGTATTCTGATGCAGCTTTTATGTGTTTATTGCTAAATACATTATTTGACCTAGGCCATCCAGTTTATGGAATTCAATTTAGATCTTTTTAAAATCTGCCATTGCATTTGAACCAACAATGAATTTTACTAAAGTTTGGATTAAACCCATTCAGAACTCCATTCAGCTTGGTGAATGTTCCGGTGAACAGTTTGGCACAGGTCTGAGTGTTCTTCCCATGTGGTTTGGCAGTCTCTGGGTGTGGGAGGGCGACATTGGTGTTTGACTTTTGCTCCAGCCCAACGCAAACCTCTGATACAGTCAAGGACGAAGAGACGGGAGCACAAAGTTACTTTTCCCAGAATGGAACCACTAAGCCACCTTATCACCACATGGTGTGTAGAGGACACGAACCTCAGTGCTGTTAAGGAAGCTGCCCTCTGCAGGATGAGTTGTAGAAATGTTACTATTTGAATCAGCTCTGGCTGAAATCTGCAGGATTCATGGTGTGTTAATACACACTAGTCCTGTCTAATCTTATCATGAGCCTTTTTTTTGTGGTCCTGCTGCATCTGTTTCTGTTCAGTGTCCGTCTTTGACATTTTGTGCGTGTACATGTGCGATTGCATTAATGAATGTCTCCACTGCTGTCTGACCGCTGCCGCAAACAGCCAGGCTGTCTGGCTCTGATGTCTTCTCATAAAAGCATCTTCTCATTGTTTTATTGCATCAACATCAAGCTCTTTTATTTCCTGGTGAATGTGAATGTGGGTGCTCACATGCAGGTGGCTGCTGTGTTTGAGTGTACTGGGGTGGGGGAGCAAGTGAGAGCAAATATTTTGCAATGCACAATGACTGTTCAGTATCACAGATATAAACAAACCTTTAACATACTCGAGCCGATGTCAAACTCAGGTTTACTGTTTGTTAGCTATAGTTCTTGATTACAGAGGTGAAGACTGCAGTTCAAGACTAAATTTGACATACTGTGTTTGTGTATTCATGATGTCTCTGTGTTTTATTATGTTTTTGTTCCCTCAAAGAGAAGTTCAGTAACAGCTTTTCATCTGTGAAGTACAACTACTCTTTGTTCCCCAGGTGATGGGGGCATAGTGTCCTCTATCCCCTCCCAAGCCAGCCTCGCTAGCAGCGGCAGCCTGGACCTCTTTGACCCCCTGCCCACCTCCATGTCTACTTCAGCCACCACAAACCCAACTAGAAAGACTCCAGAATCCTTCCTGGGTCCCAATGCTGCCCTTGTCAATCTGGACTCTCTGGTGACCAAACCAGCCCAGCCCGCGCCAGTCGCCAACCCATTCTTGGCTTCAACAGGTGGGGAGACAAAGAGAGACCTGAACTGTTCCTACTCCTTTAATTCAATTCAGTTCAGTTTTATTAGTTAATAGTTTAGAGATGTTGGTTTAGGAAATGAGGTTTTATTTAAATGTGCAGAAAGGCTTTTTAAGCAGGTAAACACACTGATTAATTCATACCGATTAGATAACTGACTGCAAGCCAGGAAGTGTAGTCATTGAGCCAAGAAACATGGATATACACGTGCAGGCCTGAACACACAGGCAGACCCATCTGCACACTTTAATGCTGAATCATTGACCCTGCCCTAGCTGCAAACTCTGAGGGCAGAGAAATGAATCAAACTGAATTCCTTTCATAAAATCACAGTGTAGTTGTGTCGTGCTTTAACAAAAATGACCTCATTGTAAACACAATTTAACATGTACTGTATGCTGCTCTGGTACTCTGAGCTCAGTAACATTTGCTTTCTTCCTTTGTCCCTAAACCGCCTTTATTCAGGTGGCTCTGCTCCAGCTCCAGCAGCCCATGCCAACCCCTTCCAAGTGAGCCAGCCAGCCCCCCCCACCCTCAACCAGATGCGGGTAAGCCCCATGCCTGCAGGCTTCGGCGGCATGGTCGAGCCCATGGCCCTCTCCTCCCTGCCGGCTCAGCCCCTCGCCATGGTCCCCCTGGCAGGGATGACCCCCATGGGCCGCGTGATGCCCGGAATGGGGGTTGGCGCTGTCGGCGGTATGGGGACGAACGTGGGGATGAGTGCGGGGATCCCGGCCTCCATGTCCATGCCCCAGCCCCTGATGAGCATGCCAGCCCAGGCCGGGACGCAGCCCCCTGGAACCACCAACCCCTTCCTTTTGTGAGGGGGTGTCTGGGGGACAAGTTGCCCCAGAGTAACCCCCTCCTTTCTCTTCCTCTCTCTTCCACTTTGGCTCCTTAGGAAGCTTGAAAATGAACAAGGAGATGTCTTATCCCTTTTATAACCAACTCCTAGTCAGGTCGTAGTCCCAGCCTCCCACCTTAACACACTCCTTTACTCCTCCTTCCTCTCAATGCTACAAGCTGCCTACTCCTGTGTGTTCCATACTGATGTGACAAGGATGTTGATGACCACAAATAGTTTGCATCTGTCTACAGACTTGCAGAGTAGCAGTGGTGTTTACAGTTTTTCCACAGAGGCAGGACAAGACCCGGTCTCTTTTCCCGGTCCTCCTCTCTTTCACTCCCCTCCTCTCCCTTACTTCTTCCCCTTAGGATTGCTCCTTCCTTCTTCTGTGGTGGGGTGACAGGAGAGTCTGACTGTACTAACGCCAGGATCTTTCTCTCTTCATTAGAGCTAATCTTTTATAAGCCCTGTCAGCTGTTGTGTTTGTGTGTGAGAGTGAGTGAGTGCGCGCATCTCAGTACTTTTACACTGTGTATATTCCGGTGGGTTTTACTTACACACACTGGAGTAAGGATGATAGATGGTCAGATGTGTTTATACTCTTGTATATATATATGTGTGTGTGTGTGTGTGTGTGTGTGTGTGTGTTACTAAGCAGGGATTTTGCACATTTGTTTTTTCTTTCTTTCTTTCTTTCTTTCCACAACTGTTGGGCTCACCGTTACACCTTAGCTAAGGGAGGCAGGCTAGCCGCTACAACGGCCTTGACAACACACACTGCCTCAGCCCTCGGTACCACTCGGTCACAACTCTCGTCTGGTCACTTCATGTCAACTTGGACCTTTTCGTCACCCTCCACGTGAACTCTGACCTTCCCTCCAGGGGTCACGGGATAAACAATGGACACTCAGTGGAGATGAACCCCTCGTCCTGGGGGTTGAAAAGATGCACGAACGCAAATTTAGTTTTGTATGCGTGTGCTCACGCACAGGTGTACTGTTAATGCTCGGATACTAACCGCCTCATGTTGATGTATTTGTCACTGAGTCTCTCCCAGTGTGTGTTTAGAGAAAAAGACACGAACTGTGATGGCATCTGTGATAGTATTTTGCTATCTGAACACATGGATGCAGTGAGGCATCATGGGACAGTTTTCTTTTTAGTTTGTTTCTAGGGTCAAAGGGAAGAGGGTGGGTTGTGTGTGTGCAGTTTGCATGAGAGATATGTTTAGCTTCCAAGTGTACTTTAATGAGCAAGTTTTTCCATTTCTCACTCAGTAAAGTGGAAGTGACTTAGAAATTAAGTAAGTGAAAGTCAAAACGGGGATAATGTAAATGTCTGCAGCCGTGTGTGTGTGTGTGTGTGTGTGTGTGTGTGTGTGTGTGTGTGTGCGCGTGCGCGTGCGCACCATATATCAAGGGGTGTTACTACGGTGACAAGAGTTGCGAGGAAATCTCTTGGGTTTAAAGGGCACGTCAGCCACTCGGCATCGTGAAGAGATTTACTGCGGCTAATCTATCTGGTGGACACACACACACACACACACACACACACACACACACACACACACGGTTGTTCCAGCATTGGTCTATTGATAGCACAGGGGATCCCACAGCAGACAACGGTGAAACATGTCATGTAAACAAGCAGTTCATAGTGTTGGTTATGTTTTGTTATTTACTCGTTAGCTGTAAATCCATAGCCAAGCCTTTCAGAGTTTTGGAGCTGTGTACTAGCATGTATCATCTTCATTCTCTCTTTTGTCTATTTTCTGTCATTCTAGTTTTTTCACCCTATGGGTAGGCCATGTAATTCTCTTCTCTTAGAAGCACAACTGTTACCAAAGTCATAGCGACTGATTTCTGAGGATGTCGTACTTATAAGTAGTTTGAACAGTAGGGTCACACTTCACTGACATTTTTTTTTCCCCCGTTTATGGATGCTCATGATATCATGAGACTTCATTATTATAATTTGTTTTTAAATATTTTAGAGCTATTTGTGCAGGAGTTTGTGTAAGAAAGTGTTACTGTTACATTTACTGACAGCAAGCTGAACGTCTGGGTTGATGAAATACAGCTGATGAATAGCGCCCGTTATATAGACCCTTCTTGTCTTTCGGTCACTGTAATCCCATCTCTTTAATTCTGTTGATCATTGCCAATGTTATTACTGTGGAAGGGTATTTCTTTCCATTTCCTTGTGGTGTGAGGTGGCGCCCTCTCCTGGTCTGCTGTGGTATGATAGCTACACGGTGAGACCCTTGATATTTCCACTAAACACAGACCTTAATTTCTCTCAGGCAAAAGGAGGGGCAGCTCTAACTGTGTGTATGACTTTCATGATGACGCTGTGTGTGGTGATGATTTTTATGCTTGGGGGGGGGGGGGGGGTCCTTAATGAATGGATGCGACGCTGAACTGCAGACCACCAAACCTTTTAATCAAAAATAAAATATATTCAAGAATTGGAGTTTTAAAA
>JAVQJF010112414.1:0-22354 GCA_036023855.1 Gadopsis marmoratus
CCCCCCCCCTCAAACCGAATGATGTTTGGATGGAATCTCTGTTCTGCATTAGGGCTCAAATTCATTTGCAAACACAATATCTTTTTTATACCATTGCAACTAAATCAAACACATAAAGGAATCTCTTCGAAGCCAGCAGATGCTTGTTCAAATTACATTAGAAATTCTGTTTCAAGATGAGCAGTCTTCAGTGCCCGGCCTGCTCATCACCACAGTGACAATTTACCTCCCCTGCCACTTTGAAGGAGCTGAAGAGAGCTGAGTGTATGGTGTCAGATTCATTCAGAGAATTGTTGGTGCAGTTTAATATTACATGCTTTGGGCATCAAGTTAGGGTTGGGTTGCATAAGCACATCAAAATCTGTGCTATCAAAATCAGTACTGCACGTCCTTGTTCTCATACACATCAAATAAGCAATCCCACGCAAAAAGGGAACAGTGAGTGTTTTTTGGCAATATGAAGTAGGATTCATTTACTCAGTGTCCAGTTGGAGCAATAGATATTAAAAACATCTATCTGTTCCCTGCCAGCTGCACATCAGCATGCACTTACATGATGTGGGTCTGTCAACATAAATCTGACACAGGCACGCACTCTGTTCACAGACAGTGCTGATATATGAAGATGTCAGTGAGAGACCCACAACTTCCTCCCGTAAAATGATATAAAATATGTCTTGTCAAAAGGCAGCTCTGCAGGGTTATGTTGATTTACTCTGTTCACTGTGCAGCCGCCAGAAATAATAGAGAGCCGGTGACTTTATAGAGCAATCGTAACAGTTGACGCCTCAAGCTACATGAGAGTATATCTGCTGGCATGCTGTATTAATGCTGCATTAAGATCTGTGCTTGTTTTGACTACAAAAGGTTTAATAACCCCTACTCGTCAAAGGAGGGCTAACTGAGAGAAGCATTGTGCGATCAATTGATTCAGTTAATCACAGCGTGCCTGGTGTACAACTTGTGTGTAGGGTATGAGAAAGATCTGCGCCAAAAGGATGAAACTGTGAAAACAATAATCAATCAATACTCTGCAAACTCCTTGACAAACGACTGCTGTAAATCTCCATTGCTCCTTTGATTACTAGGTGTGGTTTTCAATGCCTATATTATTGCATCAGTGCCTTACATTTTGCACAGCAGCACAATGCAGACACGGTGTATTATTCACTCATTGCACGTACTGAAAATTCTAAGATTCTAGCGCTGCGGTCCTGATTTCACATACAGCATTGTCGAACAGCAACCGCTCGTTTGTTAGCTAGCACCTTCGTTAGCCTACAGGAATGGGGGGAGGGGTGGGGGAGACTGATTGTTCCACAACTGTACTGGAGCACTGGTCTCTCTCCCTCTCTCTCTCTCTCTCCAGCTAGCAAGATGGATGCCTGCTGCTACACAGGTGTAATTGGATCTTGCACCTGCCTCTGCTATACTCATTGATCTCTTCCCCTGTGTGGCCTAATATTTAGGAAGGGAGCGCTGGGAGACTGAGCTCCTATTGATTGTGCCCTCAGACTGATCATGAGTCTTTGGGCACACGTGATCAACATTAATCTGTGGCGCTGCATGACGGACTGGCTAACAAGGGCAGAGCCATTCCTTTCAATAGGTCTTCACTCAGACACTGCAGTCAAGCTGCTCCGCTGTTCATGTGAAAAGTCAATAAAATTGTGTGTTGACATTTGGCTTGATTAGCGTTGCAACGTATCGACATCTCCGGGCTGATGATCGATGACGATGCAGCACAAAGACTGAAAGGAAATGGGACAGAAAATGGCTCAGGATTTTGAACATCTTTGCAGGGGCTCATTTTGTTCTACCCTCATTTGTCATACGCTACGGTATAAGTATATTTGATGTAATGTCGCTACAAAATAATACAAACAACAGAAAATAAGGACACTCCCGCATCTGTTTCATGATTAAATTTCTAATGCATTTATAAAACAGCTATTTGGATTCCAGGTATTTGATTTGTCCCGCTCGATGACATTTTCTTGGCTTTAATGGCATTCACATAAACCTAGAGGACTGCACTGGCTGGGGGGCATCAACAAAGCAAACAGTTAAACGGCATCATTATCATCCACAGAGGGCCAGGCAAACTCATTTCATTTTTAATGTATGAAGGTGTGTCTCTGTTTGTGTGTGGCACAAAGGCGATAAACAAGTCAAAGGAAATTACAATGAGATAGGCATACCCCTGGCTATGTAACTGTGTGTGTGTGTGTGTGTCCATAATTCATTGTGTGAACATGTATATGGCGTAGAACACAAAACGATAAGTGCATTTGTGGTCCATGTATATATGGGCATGTGTGTGTGAAGCACAAGATATGGAAGGAATGACTTGTTTACAGTGAGATTGTGTGTTTCCTGACAGCAGACACATGCTTGTGCATACACCGTATTTGTGTACATTCTGCTCATAGTATCTCGACAACACCGGAGTCATTTTAATGCATTTAATAATGTTGTGATATGCATGCGTTGACTTTTAAGAAGAAAATGTTATGTGCTTGCAAAATGGTTAAAGAAAAATCAAGATTTTCACACATTGTTAGACATGTTCTGTGTGTGTTTGACCTCTCCACCAGCCAACATAGTATTTCTTAATAGTCACCACTTTCATATCTGGGAGTTCCACCAGATACCGCTTGATTTCACTCTTTTCAATGATGCTCTGTGACCGGCTGCTGAAGTTGCCTCCGGCACCCAAAGCAGAAATATTACAAACATGATGAATATCGGAAAAGTGCAGTGTGGGGTTTTTAACAAGTGCTTATACACGGTGTATTAGGCTGATGAATTCCCCTGCCTGGGCACCCTCCAGATACAGCACGAAAAGATGAAAACTATGTCACACACAGAGAAAGGGAGAGAGAGAGAGATAGGCAGAAGGGGAGAGACGTAGATATAGAAAGGGGAAAATACCAGCGTTCCTGCCCAGTGTCTGAACTTGACTAAAGATGCGCAGGAGAGGTGGCCAAAAAATTATGTGCAGTTTATAATACACTGCAATCCATTACAGCACCACAAAGCAGCCTCACAAATTACAGTAGCGTCACATCATCTCTCTGACACACATTATAAGCTTAAGAGGTGCGTTTAGATTGTTACAGGCGTTCACGAGATTGCAACCACCCCCCTGCAGGTGCATCTGGCATCAACTGTCAAAAACATCCTGCAGTATAAAGAGGATGCAGATAAAAGCCAGACCCCTCTTTGGATGATAGAAAGATCATCTTCACACAACACACTGACAATGTGCAACCCTGTCTGATTTACAGGCTGTCTTCATTTCTGCACAGGGGGATTTTTTTCTTTGGCACCCCAGTGTTCAAACCAATGGAACTCACAGTCGCAACTTTGAAGTTGTAATGCTCACACTGTGGTGTCTCAGAGTAGCAAATACAGTAACATCGCTATAATCCCAATGCTCCGTTTGATGGGCTTTGACATAGTGTTTAACTGAGCTCCACAGTGCTGGCGTGTACATTTCATGTAGGAATCCTGAGGCACATTCAAATCACTATTAAACTGAGTGGGCAGTTTTTGCTCTCAAGAACAAATCACACATATTCACCCTCATAAATCACTGCAAGCAGCTTTGACAAGGTTTCCCTGGACCAACTTTGAATACTAAGTCACTTTTTCTTGTCTACTCATCTCGCCGTTCAATTTCTTGTGTGGGTGTGCTGTTTAACCAATTTCCCCCCCGTAATGTATAATTGAACAATTTATGTGTGAAACTGTTACACTGTGTCAGACTCGCAAATCCAATTTCCAGACAGTAATAACGAGCGAGATATAATTTGCTGAGAGAGTTCAACCAAATCTTGTGTACTGATTGAGATTGCAACAGAGAGACACACACCTCATGTATACTGTACTGTTGCGGAAATATTACAGTAACTGTCGTGAATGAATTCATAGCTAACAAGCTGTTTTGCTTAAACCTGTATTACCTGATTTGTTGAACATGGGGAAACAAGCTGTGAACACATTACCATCTTTTACCTTGGCTAACGTGTTTGTGTATTTACACATCCGGCAGATCTGGAGCACATTCGCTTCGAGTCCAGTATCCACTCTCTTTTTACCTGTGGTTTGCTCACATTTGACTCTTTAGCTGCTAAATGCTCCACTGTGTTCACCAGCTAGTTGCTAAATGTGTCTGTCTGACACTTGGCGCCGGCCAGAAAGCATATAGTACCTATTTTGCTTTAATAGAGCATTATCAACTAAAACAGTCTTGTAATGACGTTGATGTGTGAGTGGTGAGTGAACCAAAACATTAAAGTTGTCTTTTAACTCATTGAACAATCATGTAAAATGTGCTAAAACGCACCATAGAACTGAGGGGAACTAGTGACACCTTTCATATATACTGTATATATGATCCATTTGACCATTTGATCCATTGTTAATCTAACAATATTGATTACAGCAGTTTTAATCACCACATAACTTGCAAAGTAGAAACACATATCAACGACAAAATGAGTTCGAGTAGTCTTCTGTGCTTCATTTTGGAGCCACATTGTTGATTTGGCAAATGGTTCCACAAAACAGTGCACACTTTAAAAGCTGCATTCTAGTAACAAGTAACAAACATTTAAATGAATGCTAAAATACACTGCGTTGATCCTCAAGGCAAAAATACGAGCGACACTATTATTTGAGTACGCGCAGAAGGTGAGGCATTGCTGCAAGCCTCTACAGTGTAATTAAGACATTCACAAATCTGGCAACCCAGTAGGGTGGAAAGCACATTGCTGAGATGCAGCGCCATCCTCTAACTACTGATCTGGCAACTGGCGGAGTCGTCCTGTAATTAGCTCTGACATGAATACAAGAACCATGCAGAGATGCTGTGTGTGATGAGCAAACAAAGCATGGTACCGTATGACAGAAATACTAACATCAAGAATGACTGTAAGCTCTCCCCGTCCCTCTCCACTACTCTATTCTCTCCACCATCTGGTTTTTCCTCATCCATCAGTCCGTCTCCTGCTGCATTTCTCGTGACTACATTTTTTGTTTCCTGTTTATCCACGATGGCCTCCAGCCTCTCCCTGTCTCCCATTGTCTCCCAACGTCCCTCTGTCCATGTCTGCTGCATCATTCTGTCCTGACCTTCATAACCTCTGGTCATCAATTTTATATATAGCTGATGCACTATGATGCATGGATCTCTATGGCAGAGAGGTCCCCCCAGGGGCTGTTAGCAGCGCCATGTCGCTCAAAACACACGCACACACACACACACACGCACACGCACACGCACGCACGCACGCACACACACACACACACACACACACACACACACACACACACACACACACACACAAGTATAAATCAGAGCCATAGCAGTCATTCGCTGACATAAGCCCCCAAGCAACAACACTCACGAACAGTGCTGCAGCCTATTCAGGGGCAGAGAAATGTGGAGAACTGACTGCACAGAGTGGGGATGATAATATCTCGGCACAGTCACTGGATGTGGTGAATAAAGAAATAAATGGAACAGATAATTAAGAGATGAAGGGAGGAACACACAAAGCTCAGTTCAGATAGTGGGTTGAAGCAGCTAACTGAACGGATACACTGGAGAACAAATAGGCTAATATAGACACACCTTCTAAAAACCTTCTAAGCCCGATGTTTGACAGTGCAGATGTGAGCAGCGCAGATCAGTTTATCAGACTGGAACTACTAAATAAAAGATAATCTACAGTAAGTGATTTGCGTGGTGGGTGTGCCTGAATGCATCCTTTTGGAATGGGTGTGTTTATGGCAGAAGGTGCACGTGTTGGATGCATAATACTTGTCAGTGTATTTTGTGCCGTTGCATTATAGATGTCTGCATTAGTCAAATGACAGTGCTTAGTCAGTGAATGAAAGACAGGGCCGGAGGGATGGCCTGTAGGCTTCTCCTACCCGGCGCCAAGCGTTGCCTGTGTGTACCGCACCAATCTGTGTGGGTTCAACAACACTCGCAGCAGCCTACAACAGCTACAGAACAATCAGCTCACATAAATGTCCCGCCCACCCCCCTTTAGTTACTGATCGTCAGGTTTTCAGTTCTCGCAGTATACGTTTGTGGAAGTGGCAGACTTACCACTCGGAATTACGTAGTAAAAGCAGGCTTTTCATTGCTAGCAACTGCCAATTTTGTTAGCTGAAATTTGATGTGTTCAGTTAGCTTGTTTTGAAATGAGAATCCTATATAAAAAAAGGTATTAATAAATATTATATGCCCTTGATTGCTACAGATGATAGAAAGACTGAGGCTAAAGCGTTACGTATGTAAATAAAGGAGCGGCATTGTTTTGTACGGCAGGGTAGGTAGCCGTCGTATCACGTGCAGAAGGCTACACAGTATGATGAGTTATTTTCAATTCCACCACAACAGCAGATACACTGATAATTACAGTAGCAGCAGCAGGCAGTCCGCATCCACTTGACCAGACCCGTGCACATCCAGACTCCACAGAACCAGTGGGGGAGAGAGAGAGAGACATCTACAGGAATACATGGCTCAATAGAGCCGTGACTCTCTGTCAGCCTGGCTACAGTGCTGAACAGAAACCTGGGCTTGTTCTTATTTTCCTCCATTAATGATGAGTAGTAGTGTAGCTGCAGCCATAGTCAGTTATGCAGTCTTTAAGTTAAGTTCACATAAGTTATAATAAATAATGTTTGAATGTTTTTGATGTAAACTTCTTTATATTTGTGTATTTATTTTTATATAGTTCTCACAGCATCATGGAAAAGCCAATAAATGACGGTAAACAAAAGAACGCCTTGTGATCGTGATCTTTAAACTGGAGGGGAGCTACAAGTAGGCTGCGCTGGCATTATGGACTGATCATGATTGTTCCAGATTGGTTGAACGTCATTCCCTTTCTAGTTTGCATGTTATTTGCTTTAATTTACGGGTTTGGGATTATACCATGGAGCTAACCTCTTTTGTTTTATTATTTTCTTTTTTAAAGGGGCAATAGAGTCAAGTGACATTCGCAGTGAGTCTGCAACACTATCAACAAGATGATCGATTTTGGAGGGACGAAAGTCAGCATAGAAGTCCTCTGTTAAATTGAGATATGGCCCTGAAGTAAATGCCGATGGAGTCACTTCCTTGAATTTAGCTACAGCACTTTCAGATAGACACCTAGTGTTGGAATGTTTGCATAATGTGTGTAGTCCAGTAATATTAATTCAAAAGTTATTAAATAATGGTCAGATATAAAAGGATTCTGTGGAAAGACTATTAGATGTTCAATATCAACACCGTACACAAGAACAAGGTGTAGGGTGTGGTTAAAACAGTGAGTGGGTTCGTGTACAGTCTGACAGAAGCCAAATGAATCTAACAGTGAGACAAACGCAGCACGGTCAGCATGGGAGCACGAAGAGGGAAAGGTATTTGCCTCATTGTACACATCTGATGCTGTAAACACAGTATAATATACCTCATCTGGGGTACAATCATGCAGAGAAATCATCGGACGTAATGTTTCACAGTAGATGGCTGCCTGTATCACTCCAGAGCTAAAACCACGTTTAACATCTGGCATCTGACAGTGAGCATCAGAGGCCTTTTTTTTTCTGCCCAGATGGAGATAAATGAGTGAAAAATGATTCATCAGACCACGCTTTTCCAATTGCAGGAATCCAGAATGTATGCTCTTTGTGCCAGAATATTTATCTTTGTCCAGCGGCCTTAGATACCTCCGGTTTCTGAAAGGCAGCGGTGCCATTAATTCCAGCTACATGAAACTCATGAAGTGCAATTTATTGTTTCACAGAGGTGTTGGTTCCATTCAGGAGTAATCATTAAAGTGCTAATTGTCAGATCTCTACTAAAACTGACAAAAGTTACTGCTTGTCATTTGTCTAAGGAGATATATAGGTTGATCTTTTCATCTCCGTTCCCATTACTTTAGTTGTCATCCACTCTCTTGCCTTTTCTTCCCCATTTCCTCTTTTCCTCCCTCCTCCCCTCCACTTTTTCTTTTTGATTCTCTGTAAAGCACTCTGGTATTTTCTCCTTTATGCTCTCAAGGTCTGAAGGCTGAATGCTGATAGAGTGATTATCCCATGCATTAATACTGACTCAAGATCAACACACAGGGGGCTGTTAAATCCCACTGTTACGGAGCTCTCCCTGTAAGCGCAGAACTGATTAAGGTCCTGGACCCTGTACTATTTGGCAGCTTTACCTACTTTCAGGATCAATATCTGACATGCAAAACATATGATTAACTTACAATCAAATTATATAGTAGGTAGTATATCAAATTATATATCAGGAGCAATTGTCGCCTAATGAGTAATACTTTTACTTTTGATACTTTAAGTAAATTTTTCTGCCAATGCTTTTGTACCTCTACTTATGTAAAATTGTGAATGCATGACTTTTACCTGTGTGAGTGTTTTCACTTTAGTAGAAGCATTTTCTCCTTTATGCTCCCAAGGTCTGAAAGCTGAATGCTGATAGAGTGATTATCCCGTGCATTACTACTGACTCAAGATCAACACACAAGGGGCTGTTAAATCACACCTTTTATGGAGCTCTCCCTGTAAGCGCACAAATGACCATGGTCCTGGACCCAGCCAGACCAGGTCTGCAGCACACTAAATATACAGCGCATTGCTGAGACCTGATAGACAGGTGAAACATAGGTTTAATAGCTATCTGTAGCATCGACCCTGCAGAGAGCACAGGGAGAGAAAGTGATGAAAGGGGGAGGTAATGGCTGCATGCCTGAGAGGAAATACACAAATTCTATTAGGACCTAAATTTAAACTGGAGCTCTTTTATGCATTTCTCTGTCTCTCTCGCTCTCACACACACACTACACGCAAAAACCTACCTGGTGAAAGAACTAAGCATTTTATCGAATAAGGGCACATTTTGGAAGGTTAATCAATTTTTCTGTGAAACTTCAAATATCAGTTTTTTTAGTCAATTCTGCAATCACAAAAAGAAGTAAAGAGAATGAGCGAAACAGTGTGTGTGTGTGTGTGTGTGTGTGTGTGTGTGTGTGTGTGTGTGTGTCACAGTGGTGGAAGAATTACTCTCATTTCTTTCCTCCAGTATAAGAAGTAATACCACAATGAAAAAAAAAAAGTCCTGCATTCAAAATTACGTAAGTAAAAACAAAAGTATTAGCAGCAAATTGTACTAAAAGTATCAAAAGTACTCATTATGCAAAATGGCTACATTCAAAGTGTAATAATATTATGTATATATATATATATATATATATATATATATATATATATACACATTTATTAGTATTGCAATTTTATTCCTGACTCATTGATTGTCTCAGCCGCATCTGAACGCTGTCAAGGTCGAGCTATTTTTAACAAAGTACTGTTGGGTAGTTTAATCTACAACAATGCATACTTTATAAACTCATCGCATGTTTAACATACACAATCTGAAAAGTAACTAGTAACTATACTGGTCAGAGAAATGAAGTGGAGTAGAAGTAAATACTCAAGCAAAGTAAAAGTAACTCAACGTTCTACTTGAGCACAGTACTTGAGTAAATGTACTTAGTCCACAGCTTGTCTGTGTGTGGAGGGGGGGGAGCCTCACAAATTCAATGCAACTTCACGGAGTGTTAAAGCAGCACATGTGTGTTACTCAGTGTGACTTCCCCTCCATTTCACATACAGCACATGGATGCAAAAAAGACAACCCAGCAATTTGCATTTTCAGCCCAATGGGCAGGACATAGATGAGGAGAAATATCCGTAAGAGTGGCCACATTAAATCAACATCCCTGTTCCATTTTGCTCTGTTTGAACAGCTTTTTTTCCCCTTCTCATCCAATTCTTCCAAATCACAGCGGCGCTCCATCACCCCCTATCTCCTGTGTTGACATTCAGAGGTTATGATTGCTTTTCCATTCATCACTTGTTCACCACTGCCCTCGTCACAATCCTCTTCCTGCTAGCATCTAGGAGGTGAGGAGACACATTATCTTGTTCTCACGTCACACAAACTAGGGTGCACGGAATAATCCCACCTGTCACCGTAACTGGATTTTTATTTTTGCACAAAAAAACAAAACAAAACTGCTAGGTAAAAAAATATGCCAGGAACCGCTGTGCATTAATTAATCTGACTAGAGCCAGGTGTCTTCTCTTACATAGCAGACCTACGGGAGAAATCCAAAAGACAAACAAGCACGCATGCACAGCGCCTTCCCCGCTCGCCTTTGCAACTCTTAATAATAGAACATTTTTCAGGCATTATTGAAGGCTCTGCTGTGCTTAGTGGTATCCACTGTGGCTTCATGCCTCTGAGACAAACTTTAATATTGGCCGGTGAGATGCGTCTCCTGCTGTCCAGTGTGTGGGCTGTGTACCACCACGCTGGGACGGGCTGCCGCCGCCAACAAATGTTCCTCTTTTTTCTGTCTGGAGCATTCCACTTTCATTACTCACCCCTGTCTCATTCCCCTGCCCCATAATCAAATCCTCACTGAGCGAGATGAAACCCGGTTAGCAGCGCTGCTAGTAGCACGCAGGAACACGTGCATTTTGTGCGCGCATCAGACGGAGGGTATCACGGAAGCTGCAAGCACCATCAAGAGGCACAAGAAGGAGGTGTTGTGCACTCTTAGCTCACCATCCTGAAATCATTATCCTAACGTTAGAACCTAAATCTCTTCTCAGTCCGACCTTGCACTGCCGCGTTGAGGCGCACAGGCCAGCCAACGTCTGCTAACACACAAATGAGAGCCCAGATTAGAGAATACGGATATGAACTTGACCTGACGCCATTACCCAGGTGATTTATGCATCTTCGTGCCAAGGAAAAAGAATTAATTTCAGCAAGAGAGTCTGAACCACACTAATAGCTCAGTGGCCTGTAGACAGACTGTCGCAGGCAGGCAGAGGCAGAACAGCTTCAGGACCACACGACCACCCAATTAAGAGCCTATTGTTGACATTCACAATGGCACAAATTCTGGACCGCCCACTCGAGAACAGAGTGTCTCAGTATAAAAGTAGTATTCTGCATAGCTCTACAGGCATAAAGCCCGCTGTTAAACTGACACACACAAACAAGCCCCAAAACTTTTAAATCAAAAGAATAAAAAAAGGCACACACCCCTTTTTATTCTGGCTGATGAGACCTTTGCTCATGCTGAAGTAGTGGAAGGTAAGCTACAATGGGGAATTATGTGAGAGGTTACCGGAAGGCTAAAGGAAGAATACGAATGTAATTACAGATGCCCACACAGTCCTGAAGTGGACTAAATGGCTGCATTTATATGGCACAGTCGCACACCGATGGCGGCGAGCTACCATGCAAGGTGCTGGCCTGACCATCGGGGAGCAATTTGGGGTTCAGAGTATTGGCCAAGAATGATTTGACGTGCGTAGGTGGCGCCGGGGATCGAACCGCCCTCCCTGTGAGATCGTCTAGCGACCTGCTCTCCCTCCAGGTCTAATCAGGCAGAATGATTAAAATCATCATCCTAATAACTCTGCACACTGGGCCTGATTTTCATCGGTGGAGGGTAAAGTACACTCAAGAACATTTTTGAGGTATTTTTACTTTATGCTACTTCATCAAATCATATATCGGGAGCCATTGTCGCCTAATGATTAACACTTTTACTTTTGATACCTTAAGTACATTTTTCTGCCAATGCTTTTGTGCCTTTACTTGTGTAATATTGTGAATGCTTGACTTTTACCTGTGCGTGTGTTTTTACTTTAGTGGGAGATCTCTGTACCTCCTTCCACCACTGCCGATTTAACAACATTGTTGTGAGATGGGAAATCTCTCAGCTGATGTGACCGTGCTGAAGAAAAGTCGGAGACCCGGGAAAATCAATCTACATTTACAATGTAACACAAAGCAATGCCAACCAATTCTGTCGTTATCTCCCCCCGGCAAGGTGTATTTGTACCATCTATGGCCGTCCCCATGAGGAGGCCTCCCTCCCAGATGTGACCTTTGACCTGCAACTAGTCACTGGCTCAACCCACACACAATCTTTGAGCTGCTGCCGCTGCTGCTGCTGCATGGCCTTTAGCTCCTTTTCTTCTCTTCTTCAAGACAAAAGATGAAATCAGTTCTGGAAGGGGACTACTCTTTAATCTAATTTCTGTTCTTAATTTATTCCACCCCCCCCTTGAGAGGTAGGCCTCCACAGGCATGTAGCTAGTGGCTAAGATACGGAGGCCCTCTGGGGTCACATGGAGGTTTAATCTTTCCACCTTTTGACCCCAGGGGGCCTCCGTAGAAGGGTGAAGGCTGAAAGGGAGAAAACACGCCAAATAAAATGTTTGGTTTTTTGTTGTTTGTTCTTACATGCAGTAACGTAAAGCACGAGCCACTTTGAAATGTTAAAATCTTGCCGACGTTGTAAAAAGGTCATATTTTGCTCCTGCCGGGCGCCTGCCATTTTGAATCTCCCTCTCTCGGCGATGCAACTTCCGGTTTCAGCGCCGTCACTCCCCCCCCCCCACACACACACACAACACCGAGAGAGCTCAAACGGCAGCTCGACGCGGGGAGGTAAACTTTTGGCAACACCAGACTGAAGGTTTTTGTCGCCGCGTACACGACAACTGTTCGCGCGTCTTCGGCCGCAAATGTTCAGCGGCGGCCCCGTCGCAGCGATAAGTAAGTGCGGCTACCGCTGAAGACCGACCGGAGGAGGAGGAGGAGGAGGAGGAGGGAGGGGGAGCGAGGCTCCCGATGTGAGATGAACATGCACAGAGGCGAGTCCGCGGAACAGAGCTGCCGCCGCTGTCTGCTGCCGGGCCGCTGAGGGACACACGGTGCCGATAACAACAGTAGTAGTTCTGTAAGAAGAAGACGACGAGGAGGAAGAATCGAGCGAGTTGCGACGCGGCAGAAGAGCCGGGAGGACCGGAGTGCTTGTTGTGCATTTGGGGGGGTGGTGGTGGTGGTGGTGGTGGTGGTGGTGGTTGGTTGGGGGGGGGGCGGGCAGGCACGCAAAGGGGGACTCGGATCTGCATGTGAGACCGCTCGGTCCGCGCGCGCACACACACCGGAGGCGAGAGATGCAGCCCGCGAGCAAGCTCCTGACTCTGAGCCTCCTCATCTTCATGGGCACAGAACTCACCCAAGTAGGTTTGTTTTGGTTTTGGCTTTTGCTTCCCTAACGCCATTTGTCCGCCTCCCTGTGCTTTGAACGCCGCTTGCTGGGCTCCACAGAGGGGCACCCGGCTCCCTTCGCCGCCCACGCAGCCCCGGCGAATTAGCCCTCAGCCCCGGTTAGACAGATTAGCGGGTGGGATTACATGATGTGAATACGTTTGTGCTTTGACGGGCGCGGATAGATCCAGCAGATCCCCCCCCCCCCTCCTCCCCCTCCTCCTCCTCCTCCTCCTCCTCTGACAGGCGGCCACAGATCAGAGGAGACGCTGCATGTTCTGTGTGTTTGTTTCCTCACCGGCAGGTTACAGTCAGCCGCAGTATGTTTGTTGCCTGTAGCCACGTCTGAAAACGGGGCTCCTGCTCTTAAATCTCGGCACCACAATCAGATGCAGCGTCTCGGAGAAGGTGTGTGTGTGTGTGTGTTTGGTTTTTTGGAGCATGCTCACTGGCCACAATGTGACTTTCTGGTGTGGGAGGAGGAGGAGGGTGGGAGAGAACATCCAGTCCATCAGTTTAGAGCCACCTAAGATCAGGGGTGGTGAAAGAAAATGACTGGTCAAAGAAAAATAAAATGCTGTTCCTGGAGCCAGTAATGACTTCCTGCTCTCTAAACAGGCCATTTGCAGCAGATACATCTGATGGTTGCTGTTGCATTAGACTGTTGCCTTTGTGGATTCCCGCAAACAGCATAAGGCGCGGGGGTGGGATGTATTCATCGCCCAGGCCTTTGCCACCGCTGGATTGACGAGTGTGTTGCTTTAATTGCCCCCGGCTTGAGCAGAGAGCCGTATTTCCTGAATCCAATTGTGTTTGGTAAAAGAAAATAAATATAAATCAAATGTACTTGAGGTACCGTCAATAGATTAATCTCTGCTCCCAGTGTATCTGCAACATACTACCATGTGTTGGGAGGCAGGTTGCTGCAAACCCTGCTGGCCCTGATGACCAGCGTGTTGGTGAAATGTTGCCTTGGCCGGAAAAGAAATGCCACCAATTGATTTTTGCAACTTTGCGAGGCGTGCAGCGGCGCGTGGTCTGTATTCACAGAGGAGCAGCTTGGTGTTGTGGAATTTGACTTGTAATTCTATCACAGCTAGATAACCTTAGACACCCACACGCACACTTTGCTGGTGTGATCTTTCTATCTCCCCACATTGAAGCCTCAAACGTGCAGCCCTTAATCTGAACACTGGACAGCAGGCTGCACAAAAATGCTGACACAATCCAACAATGGGGCTATTTGCGCTGATTTGACGGAAGCCATCGTTCAGATGGGGGAGGCGGGGGGGAAGTGAGCGTGTTTCACTTTAGGTTTCGTGACAGTGGGTTCGGGGTCCTGCCCGGCGCAGGTCGTGGGCCCGCGGTACAGCGACGGGCGTCTCTCTGGCGGCCTGATGGAGCGCGTGTGTCATGTGTTTGACGGCAAGTCGATATTAGTCCGCAGCCTTGCCTGTCCGCTCCCTTCCAGGAGAACACAAGACACAAGACACACTGCCAGGCTCTATTTATACTGCCCCGTGCTATTGAAAGCTACTGTACGAAGGCCAGGCCTCTACGCGTCTCCGCTCGCTTTGAAGGCGGGTATAGAAAGTGAGAGGTGTATCTGGAGACAGAAAAACAAGAGAGCCTTTCATTGCCAGGTTACCCGTGAGAGGAGGGAGAGGAAAAAAAATGAAAAGCACTCCAGGCAGTACGACGCTGAACAATGGCGCTCTCTTAATGACCACATCTAGCTCCTGGCTTCAAAAGTCTCACATAGTTTCAGGGCAGCTGCGGCTCTTTTCTCAACATCTGGCCTAGTGATGCCGGCTGATTAGTAGCCCGCGCTCCTCTTCAATTCCGCCCGATATTTATTCACCTCCATCCCCTCCGCTGAAGGATTTGGCTACTGCTTGGTGTTCACACAGAGAAGAATAGTAAGCAGCCAGAGCGGCATCTGGTCCTCACCTAGTGGCTCCCCCGTGGCTTCAGGCCCACATCCTAAAGCATCTCACAGACACCTGACAAGACAGATGGCACCGCCATAGCCGCCCCCGTTGACGCCGTGCAACCTGCAATGCATAGCTCAATCCCACGGGCATCCGTCACGCAGGGGATTCACGCAAGACGCCTGCACACGTTAAGGAGTTCGACTCGTTAAGGCTGCGCTTTGTTTCGTTAATGTGTGAACATTTACTTTTTAAAGAAGAGAATTGCAACAATGTTCCAATTCAAGCCAACGTGTCCATGCTGCTCGGGCTTAAACTATAAACGGCTCCAGCAGGGGGGATGAATTTTGAAACGGTTCCGCAGGGATTTTTAATGCATGAAACCCAACAAAAATCAGTCTGGTTTTATGTGAGAAACTGAGATGGAGTTGAGCTGAATTGCAATATGCGTGGTGTGATTGGCAGCTGGGGTTGAAGCTATTCATTATTCACTATGCTTGGTTGACAAAGCAAGGGGTTGGAGGGAGAGAGAGAGAGAGAGCCAGCCAGCAGAAGAGGAGTAGGTGGAGGTACGGTGCGCTTTGTGGTTCATTTGCAGGCTGGAAATGGGATTTTTCACTACTTTATGTATATTGAGCGTGTCAAAGTGGTTCTCCTACTGTAGAAATATAGTCAAACACCTGTTTGCCGCAATGCAATACAGTGCAACAGCCCGGCGCGTGTTTAATGGTCATTTGCGAGGCTGCGGTTGACCTTTTTTTACATGATTATATTGCATTATATTGTAAGACGTGCCAGCTTGTTTGTCCCTCCACACACATGTGCACCTTTCAGCTACTCGACACAATTCCTGTCCTGTATTGTAAAAGTGACAATAAGCTCAAAAGGTGCCACACTACAAGCTACGTTGTCAGAAAAGGTTACCACATTATCCGATCAAAACCGCTCTCGCGCAGCCTTACTCATGCAGGCGCCGTGTGTCAGTCTGAAGTGTTGCTGTTATTATGTTTGCACATTTGAGATCTGCGCAGAATTACAGAGCCCCTCTTTCCCACAATCCTTCTGCAGTAAGTGTTCGCAGTGTATTACTAATGAAGGCTTGTGGCCTCTCTGTAAATCACTCTTGATAAATAGTCTTGACTGTCTGATGACTGATTGACTTTTTATTCCTTCGCTGAGCCAGCCGTCTTCCATCGGCACGCCTGCGGGGTTCCTCCCGATGCCGGTGTGTTCCATGCTGAAACAGATTTGTGTTGGAAGGTGGGAACTAAACGTTTAATCATCTGTTGATCCCTTTTTTCACTGAGTCGGATCCACAAACGTGAAGCTTGGAGGAAGGTCTGTATCCAGCTGAACGCGATGTCAGAGGCCGCCGTTCTGCACTGTAGAGCGCCATATTACACTCTGGACAGCGGTGAGCGGACCCCCCTGCCGATACTTTGCAGAGCCAGCTACTACTGTGAGCTCTCACCTCCAAAAAGGTCACGAAGAAGTGGGAGAGGAGAGAGCGAGAGAGAGACATGGAGGTGCAGCGAGTGCACACTTCACTCACTTCCATCTTTCAGTTTACCAGAAAAATGCATTACGGCGCTGACCGAAATAGCTGTGGACACAGAGACGCTCTTGCTATTCTGGGGGCCTCATGTATCATGCAGTGCTGCAGTTTAGCCTATAGGCTGCAGCATTAGCCTGTTGATGACTTGGACTCTTGGTATTTGTCATTTCTGCGAGACATCGCCTTAAGCAAAAAAAAAAACCTTCCACCATTTAACTGCACTCGCCAATGCAGCCATGCGATGTTTTTGAGTCCCAACAACCACTTTCAGTGCATAAACACACACATGACCTTTTGTGTGATGCAAGGTCAATGCAAACCGATGGGGGTTGTCTTCTTTTTTTTTTATTAACACTGAGCTTTTATTTTCATTTTTTTTAAAATTATTATTATTATTATTATTATTATTATTAAAAGTGTATATTTTTGCAGGTTTTGTGCTGCTGCTTTGCATTTCGAAAAGCCCTTCCTCCCCCCTTTGAATCCAGCAACGCCACACTCGGCTACACGATGGCGCCAGAGTCACGCGAATCAAAGGCTCGTCCGCTGCCTGAGCTCGGCCATAATCGATGACTGACACACACACACACACACTCTGTCATTGAAGAGCAGCACTCTTGACCTGCGGGCTGCAGATGTGCAGATTTAGAGGAAAAGCCAGCTTCCGGGTCCGAGGGGGCTCGCCGCTGCAAGAGGCCCCGTGTCCTTTTTTTTCGGGGGGGGGGGACTGTCCGCTATAAATGGCCTCATCCCTCAACCTCGGTGCCGGCCGACCTCAGCCGCACTGCCCGCTGTCATTCTCTCAGCCGGCGGCGGATCAGGCGCGCTCCCAGATGTTCCCATGAACGGACCCCAACCTGGCTGACATCATTGCGTCGGGCGATATAGATAGATCCGTAGCACCTCCTCCTTCCTCATCCTCCTCCTTCCTCCTCCTCCTCTCATCCGTTTGGAGCAGCCTGTGTGTGTGTGTGTGTGTGTGTGTGTAGTCGGTGGCACTTCATCACAGCGCGCACCGAGGCAGGAGGCGGACAGTCGGGCGTGAACGAAATAGTACCGGCGGACCGGAGAGGCGGCAGAGTGCGGGACGGCGCGGACAGAGGAGCTACCCGGAGGACGCTCTCGGTTGTCAAGTGCCTGCAGCTTCTGTTTGTTTTTGTTTTTTTCTCGCCTCCGTCCCGCTTCGCTCGTCCCCACGACCGCGTCCGGACCTGTTCGCCGCCCCGTGCTTCCCGTTGGAGATGTCCAAAAAGAGACCGGTGGAGCCGGAGTCCCGGGTGGAACCGCAAGCTTCTCTGGGCAACATGACTCGCCTCCCCTCCTTCTCGCCGGAGTCTGTGGAATGAAGACGGCTTAAATAAAGTCCCAGGCAGGAGCGCAAAGATGTCGGTGCCCCTGCTGAAGATCGGCGTCGTGCTCAGCACCATGGCGATGATCACCAACTGGATGTCGCAGACCCTCCCCTCCCTGGTGGGGCTCAACACCACCAAGCTCACGGCGGCTCAGGGAGGGTACCCGGACCGGAGCACAGGAGTAAGTGCGCAACTTTCGCATGTTTCCTGCGGCTGGTTGGCATTTCTATCATCATCATCATTATTATTATTATTATTATTATTATTATTTTTCTTTCCTTCCTTCTGTCGCCTTTTTTTCTGAATGAGTGTGGACTGTTGCAGTCAGATTTACCAGTCAAAACACGGGCAACATGTGCGCCCGGTTCATTATTAACAGGAGAAACAAAGAAATCAAACATCAAGACTTGGAGAGGCTCCACAGACGTGTTGCCCCAGCAGCCTCTGGGATGCTGCCGCTGCCTCCCAGCCTCCCAGCCGCCTGCACTAACTGGAAAGTTATTGCGTCTATTTGATCCAGCTGACGGATTCATGTTGGGGAATCGGTAGGACTGATGTGCCAAATGTCGGTCCTGTTCTTCACGTCTGGAACGGCAGGACGTCCCCATCCTGCGGCTGAAAGCCGAGGTGCTGTCTTTGTCTCTCCCTCCGTCGGGCTGCGAGCTGCTCCAGGATATAACGCGGCTCCGTCAAGTGGACGTCGGCACTGAAATCTCAGAACAATGGATGCTGACGGCAAATAAATCAGCCCGTAGTTAAACGCGGTGGATGCGGCGAGCCGGTCCCCACTCCGCAGACATTGCCGTTTCAATTTCACGAGTTTGAGAAGACTCGCACACTTCTAACACGGCCGTTTTGAGAGTCTCATTTGATTCTCGGCCAGTGCAGCAGCTGAGTGAGTAGTGCAGAGGAACGCTGAGATGTCGAGGCAGGTGCTTGATAGTGATTTTCTTTGTCCTGTCAGCACATCCTCTGGCAGGGAGCAGTGCAGCTGACTGACAGTCGCTGAGATTGCTCCTTTTCGGATTTTGTGAAGTCACCGCCTCCCCCCTCACTAATTGAATGAAATCAGTGATTTATTTGTATTTTTAAATCTCTGATGCAGTGATGAATATCTTCTCTCCACAGTCTCTCTCTCCCCTGTTTCTGACGTCACACTTCATGCTCGGAGCTTTCACACACACCCATCCCACTGAATAGTGGGAGTAGCTTCAGCTGTTCTGATTGGCTGCATCTCCCCTTTGTCTGGCTTTAAAATATACTGTGTGATGGTGCAATCCGGGTGGAGCCCTAATGGTTTGTGGAGTCCAGATGGAGATAAATGCGATACAGCAGGCACAATACACTTTGCGCGGAAATGGCAGCAAAGTGCCGTCCTTTGTCATTTGGTAGACCAACACGGGGATGTGGTTTTTGTGGTACAGTGTCCCCCGTTTTGTCCTTTCCTGTTTGCCTTTTTCGTCTCCTCGAGCATCACGGCTCAGCTGCCCTTGTTTTCCTCCGTTCATCCACTCCTTTGTCCTCAGGTGTTGCCAGCAAACCCAGAGGAATCGTGGCAGGTGTACAGTTCAGCCCAGGATAGCGAGGGAAGGTGTGTCTGCACTGTGGTGGCGCCCCAGCAGTCCATGTGCTCACGGGATGCTCGCACCAAACAACTGAGGCAGCTGTTAGAGAAGGTAATTACCGCTTAACTCCTCGGCAACACATGAAGCTTGAAATCAAAGCCATGCAGTCCACATAGCAACCACCTTTACTTGCAAAGACACACACACACACACACACACACACACTTACCCATGTTTGTGGTCTTCCAATCACCTCTCTCCCCGTTGGACAAGAATAGGAATCATGCTGTAATGAGCTCCCTGGAAACCCAACAGGCATCATGGGAGGCAGCTCACACTCCCTGTCAGTTTCTATTGTACCGCACACATCTAATGACGCAAACCCGGCTCAATACCCAAAGACTGGAAGCTAAGACGACCCCATTTACACAAAAGGAACATCCAAGCACACATATGGGAATGATCTCGTTAGCCGAATGCCCAAATAACGTAGAGTAGCTCACTGATTCACATGAGCTCAAAAGACACAGACATCAACAGATCTGTCCTGAATAAATAGAAGACGTGCCAGGTTTCTGGAGTTTCCGGACCACAACACTTTTGGAGAAACCAAATGTCTCACCAGTATGCATTCTACACTTCAGCATGTGTCTGAGGCCCCTGACTAGTTGGCCTGATGTCAGAGTTTGTGAATCACTGCAAGATGAAAGCCAAGCCAAAACAACATATTGAAAGTCTGTTGCTTCTTGCTTTATGCTCATTGCTCTAATTAGACCGTTTGGAAAATAGAGGTTTGTGTCATCACTCAGTCCAATGTGTCCATATGGCACCGGCAGGTCCAGAACATGACCCAGTCCATCCAGGTGCTGGACCAGCGAACCCAGAGGGACTTGCAGTATGTGGAGAAGATGGAGGTCCAGCTCCGTGGTCTGGAGACCAAGTTCAGGCAGGTGGAGGAGAACCACAAGCAGAACATCGCCAAGCAATTCAAGGTACGGGGCCAGATCCCGAGACATTGACTCAACCGCCATTCTGTCATAGTCGCTCTGTAGCCCATTATACACCGCCGTACCCATTTTGTGTTTGTGTGTTCCCACTGTGGAGATGTCTCAGAATTGCCTAAACCGCCATACCACATAGAGAGAAGCACACGATGCATGGATAGAGGTTAAACAACTGCATACCCAAACTCAGCTGCAAAAATCCATATGCTTATTCCACACCAGCTGACCAAAGTCAACATGGAAATAAGGAGAATTAATGAAAAACTTTATCACATTGACCATGAAATGTTGTTGTACAGTAAGGACACCATGATATCTGCACATGGGACACACATCGCTGATCTAATCTGATTTAAAGAGTAGGCACTAAACCCTATTTTTTTACTGTCCAATCAAAGTAAGATGAAGCCATTTTGGAATAAATAGTTTTTACAAACTAGTGCTGATATATAGTGAAAAATTCAATCTCTTCAATTAAGAATCTGGAATTGAGGAATTTTGTATCGAATTCTTTTTCGATTAACCAATTATCAAAATAGTTGCCGATTATCTTGCCGTTGATTAATCTACTAATCGTTTCGGCTCCTCGTCTGACAACAGACGTTCTCAGGTATGATGCTAAATAGTGTCTAGACACAAGCAGCCATGCGGGAACTTTCACAATCAAAGACGTAAGATTGCAAATTCGACGGGACATTCGATCCCACCTTTAGGTACCTCAGGGTTTTTGCAAGCGTTGAGGTTTGACACCCAGCCCTACTTACAGTTACTCGCACACATGCCTTGCTTCAGTTTGCCTGTATTCCTACCTTCAGCACTCTGAATCAGAATGCTGCTTCCAGTGTTTGTGTCATCCTCAACCCGCGGTCGAATCATTTGTGCGGTCCTGTCACCTACGCATGCTCAGAACACCTCGTGCATCCAAAGCCACATCCAGTGCATGCGTGCAATTTTCTGTAACATGTCTCAAGTGCAATATACTAAGCGTGTGTGCGTTTGTTTGTCGGTTTGTGTGTCTGTTAGCTAGGTTAGCAAGCTGTAGCCCCTGTCAACGGTTTGTCATTTTCTTGCTTGCAGGGCTAACTTTAAGACATGTAAAGAGAGCCACAGGGAAGAAGAGGCAGGTCAATTCCAGATTCCACTGAACTGGGCCACAGTACTGAGAGCATTTGGGCGTCAAACAGTTAATTTACCTTTTTAGCACCATTAAGACTAAGAAACCCCACCCCTCTCCCAAACCAACCCACCACTGATCTCTTCCTGCATGTTACTGCTGTCAAAGTTTTCCAAAAGCTTTTTTCAGACGTAAATACATTTATTATTATTATTATTATTATTATTATTATTATTAATTGCTGTTATTCATTTTATTTTATTTTTGGCTTTTGTCTATGCATATTTGGTTACAACAAATCTATACGTAAAACTATAGATGTTAAATTCGAGACACTTTGTTGTGTGTGACATGTAAAAGCATGTAACCCTTAATACGATGTTGCATTTTAAACAATGATGACCAATAAAGAGCTTTCCCAATTGTTGTCGGTGTACCGAGGGCTTGCTTTTTAACGGCTGGTCAGTGCCGGGACGGCGCCACCTGCTCTGCTCGTCCAGCGGGCGGAGAATATTTTCCAGGGTTTGTTTACTCGGACACACACCTGCACAGACAAAACACAGCTGTTCACACACAAACACATGAACGTGGACACAGACATGGGGGGGGGGGGTCATATCAGTGAAGTGGCAGGATAGAGTCAGAGTAGTCAGGTTAAGAAAGGTGTT
>JAVQJF010112430.1:0-28412 GCA_036023855.1 Gadopsis marmoratus
GAACCCCGAGTTGCCCCCGGTGGAGGCCAGCATGGCAACTGTGTCCCCATCGGTGTATGAATGTGGTGTGTGTGTCCCCTAAATGTCTGTTTGTCTGCCCTGCGATCGACTGGCGACCAATCCAGGGTGTTTCCCTGCCTCTCGCCCAAATGTTAGCTGGGATTGGCTCCAGCCCCCCATTGCGACCCTTCGGGATAAGCAGTATGGTTAATGAATGAATGAATGAATGATCCCACATTTTAGAAAACAAAAGATTGACCCTTTACCTCCTTCAGTTCTGTTACAGAGATAGTTTGAGTTTTTTGCTCAGGGACCAGCCAATGTAAACTGTACTTAAGTAAAAATAAAACAATGATGCCAAAACACTGAAGGCTGTTCCACTTTTTAAGCAAACAATTGTAAAAAAAAAACCAATAGTTTAAATATTTGGTTTTAACCTAGAATATGACATATTATACATATATCATATTAAACAACTTAAAAGTAAAAAAAACAAAAACGTTTTTCATCCATACCTGATTCTCTTGAGAGAATATTTACATTTTTGTAGCAGTAAAATAGGAAACAGAAATACAAGTGTGTATTTCAACAGACCATATTTGTGTACATTTGCATTCTGATATTGTATATCTTTTATTGTGATACTTCATATGAACACAGCACAAGTCAGTTCTACATTTGGCAATTAAAAAGCTGGTCTGGGACATTGCTGCCCATAAAACACAAAATGATTTCTCTGAATCTCCGTATTGCTTCTATTCCAGTGACTAATCACTTCCCTAAGCATGAGTACACATTGTGTGCGTATTACTATTACCCGACATCGTAATAAGCCCCTGATCCATGTTTTGTACTCACTGCAATCTATTTACTGAAGCTAGAGTCGCTGACATTTTGCACGCTGCTTTGACACGTCAAAGTCAAAAAAACACCAACTACAACTTGTTTCAACCGTGAGTGCAAACAAAAGAGTCATGCTGTTCGGAGAACATGCAGGTTTATGCTGGTATTACTAAGCATACAGACAGCCGACCTTTCAGCCTGCAGGTGCAGCAAAGGGGAAACATGAAGCCCTAGCATGCTGAAGCCATCTCCAGAATCTCAGTGAACCTGGAAAGTATTTGTATAGGTTACATACTGCAGTCAGCAACTTGCCCACTAATGACCCACTTTTAGACGGGCTAAAGTTAGACTAACTGCAACTGGTCTGTACTGTTGCGATCAAGATCTAAAAGGTCAACTCTTGTTACTAAGTCATTCTTAAAATATGGTTACATTTGGAAAAATTATCCATTTAGCAATTAGTTATGTCTTTTTGCCTCACATCAATGTTAACGGCCACTTCTACTGTATTTTGTCAAATGGTGAGACTCAGGTGAGAATCCACTGGGCTGAGACAGGATCGAACTGGATCGCTGGCTTCATAACAAACTATGATGGTTTACACTCCTCTTGTGTGTTGTGTTAACTGAAAACTGCACCGTCTGAGCCTGTCACGCTTTGGCTCTACTGCATTTCAAACAGACGACAATGGTCATTTTCGCAACGCTTGCTGGACTTTATGACAGTTTCGCCTGCCAAAGATTCGGCTGTTTTAAACTACAATGCAAGTTTACTTTCATACATGTTAGGACAGTACATCAACCATTTAACCCTGAAGGGGAGTTCTAAATTCCTAAAATGATTTTTTTCCCCCCATTATAGTGATGTTACTTTTTTGAGCACTTTTCCCACCACTTTTGATTGACTGCTTGCCCTGTGTGTGTGTGTGTGTGTGTGTGTGTGTGTGTGTGTGTGTGTGTCAGCCACCACCTTCCACACATCACCACCAGCTCCACTGTGGCCAGTCTACGCTGCAACTACTGACAGTCCAACACAGTCCAGGCATCTCCCTCTCTCACATCATGGTCAGACGATGCATTTCAAGTAGCGCCTACATTTAAAATCACCCAAAACGGAACTGTTAAGCGCCGAGATGCAAGATGCATGGAAAGGAAACGGTGCAATCCAGCGGAGACGTTTGCACCCGGGGGGCACATGGCGCAGGAAGCAGCAGCGCTCGCCGTGAAGCAGTTAAAAGGAGGGGGGGGGGGGGGGTCTTGAGCGTGAAGTTGTGACTCTGAAAGTCATCTTTGAGTGCAGATGATACAAAGTCAGTAACTGCACATTGCGTAACAACTTGCGCGCGCACGGACACGTAGAATAATCCGGCACGAGAGGCTCTTTTTACCTTTGTGATCCGAGATGGTGACAGTTGTCCTCGAGAGGTCAGAACAGCGGAGATGCTAGACAGGAACCCTGCGCTGACACGCGGCGGTGGGTAACGTCGCCGCTGACTCTGCGCGGGAGCTAACGAGGCAGTCGACGCTCGCGCAGACTGAGAGCGCGCGGAGGCGAGCGAGGAGCTCCGCCCGCTCGTTGCCATCACAGACAGCCTGAAGCTGCGCCGCTGACCGGGCCGCCGCTGGAGGCTCAGTCAACAGACGTGCGATTTCACATCAACAGCAGCGTTGGAAGAGACTTCTTGATAACTAGAGGAGGTGTGAACGTTGGCGGTTGAAAGGCTGGGAATGGGACGAAGGATGCAGACGTATGAATTAATGGGTTTTAAAAGTTGAAAGAAAAAAAAAAAAGTTAGAATGTTAAGACAGATGTGGAACATGTTATGGTTTGAGTGGAGTTTCTAGCTGAAAGTTAAAGTGAGTAGAAAGGAGTTGAAAAACGTTGAACAATTCTCAATTCCCATTCCAGTCCATTCGTTTGAATGGAGAAAATGTCCTGGAAAACCTTGAATGTCTTGGGAAGTATAAATGATGAATGACAAAATAGCTTACCATTCCTAATTGAGCTCAATCAAAATGTTTGAATGAAGCTTCTACACTGAAAAATGCAGTACTACTTTAGTAAAAAAACGTGGCGGAATACTTATTTCGTAATGAGACAGGCAATCAGCAACTTTTGATAACTCCTAACAAAGGCAAAGTCATAGCCGCTCCACTGAACATCCAAACAACATTCTCATCAGGAATGGTGATTCTCTGAAACTCTGATCTGAATTTTTTTTCAGTCTATAGGAGTCAATAAAAATGTAAAAATACTTTTTTCAACAAGACGGTGATCATTCAAATGAATGTTTTATTCACAGGCAAATAAAATACTAAAAGAAAAAGTCTTACAAATCTGAATACAAAGATCTCAGCTCTGGTAAGATCACCAGGGCAGTTCACAGGTGCAAGAGGAGTAAGAACAACGAACATATCAACTGTCCCACAAAGTTGGTTGCCAGTCTTTGCCAGTGTGCAATTTCTACCCTTTGTGCCAAAAGTATGCGAGAGTATGCGAGAGAAATGGGGTTAAGCAGTTTTTACAGATAACCAGGTTGGATATAGTGTGAATTTAGAGATCAGACCTTTCCCATCAGATGCCAGTAATCCGTATCGACAATTGTTTATTCTTAATAAATTAAACATTTAAAATATTGCCAGCATGTAGTATAACTGAATGATCTTCCTGAGCTGACAATATACGGCCTCATATCAACATCAGACTTGTGTTGTGTTGTGTATGAGCACACCTTTCTATACATTATCCACAATATTTACACCAAGGATTTTTTACCTTCTCTTTTCATTAAAAAGCTAACAGCTGTTGAGTTTTATTCACACACTTTTTCCAGAAAGCAAATTCAACAATCCCATGGCTTCAAGTGTGTTAACACAACAGATGAATGAAAAGTTGCTGTTGTCATGTCCACCTCTATGACTTGGCTTCCATAAGTTGCTTGATGTCTTTAATGCCATGCTCTGCTGCCACAGTGATGATGTGGTCCAGGGCATTCATGTGGCCCAGCATCTTCACAACCTCTTTGATTTGGTCTCTGTTGGCAGACATGGGTTATATTAGAAGCAGTATGGACAAAACCCACAGCAACACAACTAGTTGGCAAACTGTAATTATGTAATTTGTCAAAACAATCCCAACTGTGTGCAACACGTTCCATAATATTCCAGCAGATGGGGCTGTAACTGAATTTAAGTTCCCCAATTAAGACAACAACTGTATGTGCAGTTCTATATGCAGAGCGTCTTACTTGGCAGTGCGACGTTCCACATCAGACCCGCCCAAACTGCTGCGGTGCAATGAGCTGGCCAGGTGGGTGAGGTAGCGACAGAACGGCTCCAACTGAGGCAACGTCTGCTGGCCCTTCAGCCCAGAGAACCACTGCACTGGCAAACACTCCACCACCTGAAAAAGGTACGAGAGAACAAGCAGGAGTTAAACCCCTAGCTCTGCATCACCCTGTCAAGTGAATCACAAATGGCCAGAGTTGACCAACTGAGCAGATGTGTTTGCCAAGTTAAATCCGCCACCTGTAAAAAGACACAAAAATGCATGGCTAAGCTAATGATTAGCACTAAAGTTGTCACTCCTCTGGTAGTTTTTTGGCAACCTGTCTTTCGCTTTTCTTTGTCACAGTGACCTGTCCTGAGGGGCTTGAATTATAAAATATAAGCTACTCATCAACTTGTCAGAGCCCATTTCCACTGCTCAGGTGGCAAAAAAACAAACAAGAATCTTTATTTTTAGACATGGTAGGAAAGTCTTGTACTATTAAATACAGCAAGATGTCTTTGAAATCATTTTGAAACCTCAAAATAGGTGTGGAAATGCCATTAGAGCTTATGATAAGTGAAGTTTTTTTTCTCTTCATACTAAACATGGGACCTTATTGAGACTTGTCCACATTTCTTGCTCGAATTTCACATGGCTTGTAACATCTCAGCCAAAGAGGGGTGTGTCAGGTCTTATGTTGAGTATGGTATTTACCAGGATGTACATTTGCCATACATTTTTATTCACAATGATTAGATTACACATGACAGCACACACCAACTGTAAAGTCAACCCACATACTTCTGCACAGACTGAAATATGACAAATTCACTTCAACTTCCCATCTTGGGCTATGAATTATGAATAGATACTTCCATGTACGTGTACTGGCTCTGTTACAAAGTATTTGGAAACAGGAAACAATAAAACAGACAACACCTTTGCCTTTGGCTGAAATATCCATGATATTTACTTGGCACAGTGAAGTTGTTTGCTTTATAGCATAAAAAGAACAAAGCCAGCCATTCTTAGTTTTTCCATTGACTAACAGTTGATTTATTCAAATAAGTTAGCTGTTGACACAAACTGATTAATCAACCCATCATTTCACAAGTCACAATCAACAAACCTTCCGACTACGATTATAAATCATGCAACTACAAAACAATAGGTGCGTGTCTACCTTCTGGCACTTGTGAGAATTGTCTTCCCCAGTATCTGTAGTCTGCAGCGCAGAGAGGATGTATCTATTCAGCGTGCTGTCCAAAGCCAGATCCCTCAGACAGGAATTGGATAAGATACCTTCCCACTGCAGGATGTTGCCCAGCAGCTATGCAGAGAGGGAACACACGTGAATGTTACCACCAGTGGCTAGTGTACAAACTATATCAAGGACACAAACAAGGACACCTACACCCACAGTGAAAGATGCTAAGCATCCAACACAGCTTAGCTGTATTGTAAAAAAGAGGCGATCAGCCTCATGTGGGCAAGGTAAATCCACAACAGTTTTCTAGGTTGTCTCCTCTATTTTTTACTATTGTGCAACTTGTCAGATCACACAAATGACTTTCTATGTAGTTTGACCTACAAAAATCATTCAGGATAATTAATGTCTGAATTGATTAATTGATCTAAAAATGCTGTCTTTAGTTACCCTAAAAGTTACCCTTTTGTACATACCTTCACACTGGACCAGAACTGCCTCTGGTAGAATAAGTAGGGACTGCTATTCTTGTTCTCCAACACACTGAACAAAGGCAAAAACACACTTAGTTATCAAGTTTCATCATACAGATAGAAGAAATACAAACTGGACTGCCTACAATGATAACAATTGTGTGACATACCTTTTGGGGTAGAGTGGAAGGAAGACATCTTCATCCAGAGTCCGCCTGGTCCTTAAAACAATAGTTTTCAAAAGCTCCTTATAGAGGAAAAAAGGAAATCAATATGACAATAAGTATACCACAAGTATATCTCTTATTTTGCAGATGAAGCACATGATGTTAATGGAGGTAGTAGGAGAGCGGACAGTACCTCTGTGTATCGATTGTCCCCATGCAGCACAGTGGGGTATCCTTTCATTAGTCTGTGAATGAAGCCCACCAGACTGGTTGTCTGTCTGCTTGACAGCGGGTCCCACACTTGCTCTGCCAACACTGACACACACACACCCCCCCAATACATAAATATACATGACACATTTTGTTCTGGCCTGCATTTTTATGCCAAGCAAATCTTAGTATGCTAGGTGCAGCTGTGTGGGTTTTCTCTACCTGTCAGTTTGGAGAGGATGACCTTCTCCACAATAGCAGGCAGCAAGCCGATATCCCCATCTCCTCTCTGCAAAGTGCTGTGCTCATCAAAGCCGTAAAACAACAGCGACTCAAACCAGAGCATGTACTCAAAATTTGCACACTGCTCCTGGATAAGGAAGAAAGACAAATGGATATCAGAATTTACCCCTTCCATTTCAAAAAGGAAAATGTTACACTTAAGCCATGCCTTACCTCGAGGGGGTTCCATGTAATCAGCTGTAGGCGGACTAAAGGGTTAAAGAGTTTGGGCAGACAAAGGCCTATGTAAGCCTCTCTGTAGCAGTCAGCATAGTTTCTCCTCCACACTTCAAAATGGGATTTGATGCAGTCAAGAGAATGAAAGTCCTCCACCGCATCCTCAAATACTTTCTTACATTCCCTGATGATACGATCTGGTTGGGACAAAAGGCTTTAGTTAGGCATGAGCTACAAAATGTCTGATGTGTTTCATGTCTCGCATAAATTTGCCTTAATTATGGCCAATACTGTAATTTTAATGATGTACCTCGCTCCATGTTGAAGCTGGTGATGTCAGTAGAGGTTTCCTCGTCATCAGATGATAATCCTTCTTTATGCTCAGCCCTCTTTCCATTTTGCTCTCTAGCCTGCCGCCGCCGAGTTCTGCACCCCCCCACAAGCACAAAAGCAGACAATTACAACCAAGGGCAGAATTTCTGATCAACTGTAACCAGCTTCACACTAAATTGACTCCCTCAAAGTCAGAACTCAGGATCTCTTGCATGGTAAAATGGCTATGCATTACAAACTGAGCTACAATCATGCAAAACAAAACTTAAGCCTCGAAGCATGTGAGTGCGAGTGAGCTCCATACCGTCGTGCTTCTCTTTCTGCTATCCTCCTCTGACGACCTTGCTCTAGGTAGGCTGTGCGGTCTCGACCAAACGAGTCTAGATTAGGAGCCATAACAGCTTTGTCTGCAAGAGACAGGAGCCATGTTAGAACCGTGAAATGAAAAGCTGAGACAACCCAGAACCTCACTCTTATTCTGGGCATTCAACATAAAGAGTACTCCAATTTAAAATAATCCAAAATGATTAAAAATAAATTAGATGAGACAAAAAAAATATATGCATATTGATTTGTTTTTAACTCACAAGACAAGTAAAAATATTGATCTAAAACTCATGTAGAAAACATACCACCAGCAATAAGACATCATATTTATTACAAATAATTATGTTATCATTCATTTTCTAGTCACTTACCTGCCTGCAACTTCCTACATGTTACAGTGAAAGTGACAGACGACAAGTCACTAATAGATACACTTTTATCTTTACGTAGTGACTCATTGCTTGAGCTGAGTTACAACCACCCAGCTGACTGTGACTCGGCCATTTAAGAGTAGGCGAAACAGCTCCTCCAATAAAACATTTCCCATGTACATACACGTGCACTCACTGAAAGTCACACCTCAATTAACCTTAATCACACTCATGAGGGAAACATAACAGGGGTAGTGGGAAACAAGAACGTGAACAGCACACACACACACACTCACACATACAGAGAACTAACGAGGCCGTTCAAATAAATCATAAAAACCTTCAAGATGGACTGACTTGAAAGGCTTGCAAACTCCGACGATTCATCTTTAATATCATCCTGTCTTCTCTGGACAAGTCGTGAGGCCCGTTGCCTTAGTAACTGGTGCATGGCAGCCTCCAGCTCCAGGACAGCAGGCACCTGAAAGATATGATGCCTTCTGTGACCTCTGACACAAACAAAAGCGGGGCTCCGAGTCACAGGGACGTCTTGATGGAGGGACAAGAGGAGCATGATGGTCAATGCTGGAACCGAAATATCATTAGTGTCGGGTGAAAACTTGGTATCTCTAAAATATAAAATTTACAAGACAAGCTTGAAAATGTGTCTTCAGTCAATGGTTTAAGCTGAAAGTACTGGCAAACCAAGTTAAAGGCACAGTTAAATGCCTTGTGAAGTTAATGCATTAAAATCACAAAATTGGAGTTAACGGTTTTTTCCCCAACATTGACAATACACAGTTCCAGTCTTGATGATGAGGAAACATGTTGGCAGCTGGCAGGCCAGTTGTTCCATGTTGTTGCTGCTCTGCAGGATCAAGACTGAGTTATTCTGTTTAAACATGCATTTAGTAAGTAGCTACAGGTGTACAAAAATACAGCTTATGTCAGACATTATTTCATTACGTTTTACCAAATTGCACTTATTTCTTTGTTAAGACCAGACACTTGTGTATACACTTGGGCTTACCCCTCTATATAGGGTTCTGTTACAGCTCATCTTACAATAACTGTTAACTTATTGTATAAATAATGAGCAGAAGAAATTAATTGTTCAAGTAGCTGAAAAATCTGATTTGTTATAAATAAGAGCATTTTCTTTCCATACAAAAGCCATTTGCAAAAGTATACCTCTGAGATAAGAGATCAAAGTCATGTAAGTGCATGGAGTGCACTTCAAGCGACTAAAAGTAAGACCAAATAAATATAGGCCTTTTATGACTATATTAACAATACCCACTTTTTTATAGAATATCCCTGTAAAATTCACTTTAAGTGATCAGAGATCACACACACAAAACAGCTAATCAGACAGCAGATAAATTCTCCCTTACCTTTTCACTGAAACACTCAAGCAAGTCTCCAACATACCCTCGCATCTCTTGCAAGAATTTATATTGATCTGCATTGTCATTGGATGAGCCCTCCAGCTGCTGAATGGTGCTCTCAGAGGCAGCTAGGTCTTCTTCGATCTGTTTGAAGCGCTTGGCGTTTGCGTTGTGGCCTGCACACATTTGGCTGAGCCTTCAGACACGTGACATACAGGGAAAGACAGTAAGGATGACTTAGATGGGGCTGAGGTCAAACAAGGCTAGCCAAATCTTAATTACCGACATAAGCTAAGGAGAAAATTGCTTTAGAATGCACCCATTAAATAAAAACAAACATCATGAAAACTGACTAACAGGAGACAACAAGCTAAAATAATGCAGGAGTGGGAAATAGGGGGGACTCATGTAAACCCCTCCAGACCCCTACATTGCCTTAGATCTGTAGGCAACTTTGACAGTAAAGTTGACTTTGACTTGACTTGAGGACCACAGCACACAACAATGGCGGCAGCTGAGTTGAAGACTGATATCAGACGTTGCTGCAGTCCTCCACTGAACTTACCTATCCTGTAGGCGTTTCTTTACCAGATCAATGGATACCGGAGTTAGATCACTAATAGGGGCCACGTAGTGAACAGAGCCATTGTCTGCTCGGCCAGGTGGCTTGACAGTCTGTGGGGCCACAGTGCTGTAGGTGAACGGCATGCTGTAGGAAGAGCCATAGGGCTGGCTCTCATAGCTGTTCTGGTAGTAGACTGTGTTGTCCTCTGGCTGGCTGCTTTGTACCTAGACATTAGAAACAAGAAAAACACAAAGCATTTACTACTACGACTAATAGCACTGCTGTTGTCTACTACCAATTATTTAGGACTGCAACTAATAGTAATGTGCATCATCAGTTTATCTATCAATAATCTTTTGGATTACTCATTTCATCTATAAAATTGCGAGAAAATAGTTGAGAAAAGTAGCAAATCTTCACTTTTGAAAATCTGGAACCAGTTTGGCATTTTTGCTTGATAAATCATTATTTAATCAATTATCAAAAGTGTTGGGGATTTTCTAATGTTTCAGAACTACAACTCAAAAACATTTTTTTTTTAATCTGTTGCATTTAAATTATATCACTTTTTTTATAAAATAGAATAATAACAGCACGATGAAATAATAAGATTGCAGAAAAACATACATCATAGACTGTAAGGGATCATACAGAAAGGCAAAATATTCAGCGACTGAGATTTAGTACAGCTTACCTGGGGTATGCTGATTCCTTTCCTAATCTGCTCCTGCTCCCAACGGCTCACCTCTTCATCCTGACCTGTATCCAGTGCCTCATCATCGCTACCCTCAATACCTGCACATGCGAAGGGGATGTTCGTGTCTTAGAGACAACTGATTGAAAACAGTAGTATATAATCAATGAACTTGTCAGTGCACCACTTTCTTACAGTACCTATCTCCTCAGCTATCTTTTGTCTCTGGCTTTTGTTCTTGACTCCACTGAAGCGGATCCTCTTCTCTTCCTCGTCTTCATCGTCGCTGGCATCTTGGTCTTCTCCTACCAGACGGTTTTTGGGAGCCTCTGTCTCTACCAGAGGGGCTTCACCCCCGAGCTCTCTAGCTAGTTGCCGCCGCTTTCTGGCAGCATGGATGAATGCCGCATCAGGGATCTCCCCTAGAGTAAAAGAGAAACAGGTCTTGATCTAAGTACTTGTGGAAGGTTTGGAGGCATAGAGCTGCATGCGGTGACATAAAAGCCCTTCCAAAGGAGTTTCAATGACAGATTAGAGGACCAGTTATTCAAAGAGTACAAATTCAATACTAAAATTAGTAACAAAATTTAATTTAAAAATATATTATGAAAAACAAACTCACTGACATTTCCTGTTACCGAACAAATAAAGGTTACCTGGTGTAACCACAGTTAAATTAATACATGCGAGGCCCACACGCGTAATGAAGCTGTGCAGGTCCAGAATCAGCCTCTGGCACCCCGATTTCCTGGGCACCAGGAGATACAGGGAGAAAAATCCCGCCAACACCTCTGAATGAACAACTGGGGACACAGCTCCCCTCCGGAGAAGCACGGCTACTGCCTCCTCTAAGATTGCTTACTCAGTGGAGAGGGGGATATTCAAAATGGGGCACTGCTCCCTCTACCGCATGGAGGACAGGCCAAGCCAGAGGTGCCTGTGGCCTACCTGCGCTGCACACATGGAATGGCTGCTGTTGATAGCAAAAGGCGGCCGCTGTGGTCAGAACCTCTGTAATCTCAGGTGCTGAAAGCTCCAACCTCTGATGTGTGAGCTGATCCAGCAACCCTGCCAGGAACACCATGTTGTTTTTCAGTGCCACCTCCTGACCAGCGGCAACCTTGACCAGGCCATAGGGAGGCAGAGAAAATTGGCCCATGACTTGCACAGAGTCGCTTCAACCAGCCTCTACAAACCGTGCCCGATGCTCACGCTCCTCCCGGGGAAGTGTGAGACAATTGCAGGAGGCATTGAACTCTGATGTTGCGGGCCTACATGGGGGCAGCAGGTGTTATGGGAATCCTCTGGCAACATCGGGGAGGTGCAGGCAAACGGATCTTCGTGGAAGTCATCTGCTACTTTCTGTGGTACTCTGTAGATTTCTCTCTATCGTACTCGCAGGACTAGCTCACTCAGGTTGCAGAGTTGAAAAAGGGAGAAGAGCAAGGTGCGAACAAGGGTTTTATAGGGGACGGTGCTACCCCTCCGATTGGGTGTGAGTGCATGGAATTTTGTTCAGGTGCAGAGGCGGAGCCTCGAGGGGATAAACCAATAGCAAAGCCCATTAGAATGCGGAGCACGTAGGACATAGAATCTTGAAACATACACAGCTATGTCTTTACAAATGTGCTCATATGATTGTTAGACTGGTTGTGCCACTGATGACAGTCAAAACAATGAACAAGCATTTAAATTTGAGTGTGTGTATATATAATACCTGGTCTCAGGCTGCCAAGGGAGGAAAGCGTGTTGAACGTTGCTCCAGTGTTGTTGCTCCTGGAGACCTGACTGTGTGCCTGGCCACCTTGACTTTTTGCCTCTTCATCCTGCTCATCAGCACTGTCTACCTCCATTTCTTCCTCCCCCTGTTCACTACCCGCTCTGCTAGTAACTTCCTCTTTGATGGCAACCACAGGCTGAGGTGGAGCATCTAGGAAAATAGGATGCAGACAAAAATTACCCAAGAGGACAACAGATATAACAAACTCCATTACATTTACATTATAGCCATTTAGTTAATAATATGGATGTAACTGATATTATGCTTCATGTTACAGGACAGTCTCTGAAAGCAATACTCTACTGAGACATCCCAATAGCAATGGCATATATATAGAATCTTAAGGGAATTTCAAGTATGTTAAATTTTGGGCATCTGTAGTGAGCATTGACAAGTAAAGCTTTTGGCTGACATTTCTGCCTGTTTCAGCACCGATACCATAAACATACTGTGACATAAATGTCTGCCAGTACATCTGCAGATAATATTAACATAAGTTTTCACCCTCAGAAAAGAAATCTTGTAAATTACATTTAATTTGGTAGACAAAAACCCTAATAATTCTTCCCTATAGATAATAATGCAATGTGAGGATAATTTTTGCTGACTGCAAACACCAAGTACAATTAATAACTTCTACATTAAGTGACATTAATTTTAATGACAATCTAAAAGGATGATCCCCTTTCCTCAAAAGATCTACCCTCATCTTGTGGCACAGCTACATATTTTACCCTCAAGGCTGTGATTACTTGCTAATAAATGGTCTATTGATAGTTTAAGTGCATTTTAACAAAACTAATATGAAATGCCTCAGTTCAGCTTTATGCTGTCTCATATTTGGTGGCAAATGCTGTGCTACAAAGTCAGGTATGTAGGTTAAGGTAGTCTCATATTGCCAATGTGACAGCAAAAATGACAGTATTGCATGGACAGTGGGATATCCCACCTGATTTGATTTCCTGTTTGACACATCCAGTCTTCTCCAAATCATCCTTGTATTCTTTCTTCAGCTGTTTGACAATCTTCTTGCTGTGATTGGATTTCTTCACTCTGAACACCTCGGATCCTTCTGTTTACAACAGGTCATGCGATAAAGGGAGACGTGAGTTAACCATGCACATCATCCAGGATAAACTGGTGGCCTCGGAATTGTTCCCAGTCAAGGAAAGTCCTTATTTATAATGGTTTATGCTAGTAAAAATAACATTCCCGTGTTCTGTGCAGAAACAATTATTAATACTTAAATGTCAGGACAACACGTTTTCTTTTGCTAACATTAGCTGCTAACTTAGCATTTGGTTTATCAAGTTACCGTTACCTTCGTCGTCGTCAAAACTCAGCAAACTGGCTTTCGTGGGCCCGTGCACCGTAAGGTTAGTTGTATCTTTGCATTTCTTTTCTTTCTTGACAGCTCGTATACTGTTAACGTTAGCCTGAAAGCCGTTGCTATAATAATTATCCGTGCTGCTAGGTGCTCCGGTTACGCTGTTATTAGAAGTCTCCATAAACGGGATTTCCTCCGCAGCAGGCCCAAACGACGTCGGCGCGAGCGTCTGCTGCCGACTCTCGTCCTGTTCTTCCTCGTCGGACTCATTCCTCCGTCGAAAGTTGGCTCGTTTCGCCTTTTTAAACATTGCGTATCTCTGCTGAATGCTCAAACGAGGAACGCATTTAAAACTGTGCTTGGAGCCAAAGGAAATTATCCTCACACTGCCGGTCAGCCATTTTCTATCGAGTGGTGCGATTCTTCTTCTTCTCCAAAATCTTAAGCCGAGTACATGCGCCAGTGGCACATTACTGCCCTCAACTGGTCAAAACTAGTACAGAAAGATACGCACATAATTCTTCTTTGTTTCTTCTTCTTCTTCTTCTTCTTCTTCTTCTTTAAAAAATATATAATCTAAACAATTATAAATATCTCACCGAATTATATGCTGTTTGTTTGCTGTATCTCTATTAAAACATCCGGTCTGCTGTCTGAATGACTGTGCTTCACAGCTGGTTAAGGACGAGCTGGAATCTGAGCATATTAATGCTCTCAAAGGTCTCACATCTTCAACCCATTGCAATGCCAATAAAATTGCCAGCACCTCCACAGTATACTCCGACAGCCCATCACTGAGCACTTTTTGCCAATCCACGTACGACAGGGTCAGGAATGATAACAATACATGCAACAATGAATAAAATAATGCAAAACACAAGCAGAAAGTGATGTAAAATTATCTACTATATCTGTGTAAATTATTACATCATTTGTTGTGAAAGTATATATCAAATAGGAAGCTAATTAGGAAAAGCTGCTGTTTGTTTGTCAGTTATTTCCGTTTATTAGGTGTTTTCCAGAGCCTATACTACAAATGCAACAACCGTGTCTTCTGTATGCTTGTGTTTTATTTACAATTTCAATTTAAATCAAAATGTACCACATAACTTAAAACAAAATAAATTACTTGTGACTCATGAGAGCATTAGACAATGCAATTAACCTTTATATCTCTATAAAGCTTTGTATCCTAATCTAAATATCCTAACTAGTGCATTACTTGAGATTAGAGTAAGGAAACTGTTCATGTCCTGACTGTCTACATAACAAGTCTTCTGTGGCTTGTTTGCCAGATCATTCTCACCTGCTTGTTGTCAAATGTAAGCATGACCACTGAAATTGCCTTTAACCTGTCTGCTGTGTCCTGGCTATTGCAATCATTGTGACAACTCATAAGATTGACAGTGTAAAAACACTTAACTGTTTCATCAATGCTCAGAACTCCACTGCTGTACTCAAGGCCAAGGGCATTATTGATGACACTGTCATAACATATGGGGTTAACTTTGACAGCTATGGTCAAATCAGCCTGATATGATAGTTTCAAGTAATGTAATCTCACTGTAACGCATCAACGCTCAACCAAACGATTCATTTCTGTCTGACAATGATGCCTCCCGCAAGAGTCTACACAGCATTTCCCCTGGTTTAATATCAAATTGCCATGACAGACATATCCAGGGGATTTCCAATTCTGCACTGAAAGTGAGATGACTTTCAGTCGTAAACATCCATAAAACAATCCTGAACTAAATATTTGTATATGGTGTTAAGTAACACTAGAACTAGAAAGAGTTTTTCTGATTGACCCTGTTTGTAGGACAGTGGACTGCTTGTCTGTTTGGCCAATGATGTATCACTGTAACCATTAAAATAACAGGTTGCAGTCATGAAGTTTCTGAAACGACTATGAGTGTATGTTTTGTTTTTTTTACTAATTTCGTGTGACTATAAGAGGTGTGGACTTGACTTAAATCAAGAAAACCCATTTTGCATTCACATTAGGCATTGTGGGCAAAACAGAATTACCTCTTGCTAATTTGTGGCAGTTGACAATGTTGACATCGTACCAACATTTTTGGGCATTTTTGACAGCACACATTTTTACGTGTCACGATAGGAAAAGCACAGGTGTAAATTATAACATTAATGATTGCTGAATTCCATTTAGCTGCTTTGGCTTCAGGGTCCTGGTATTGTTCACACTTCACAGCGTACTGGGACACTTGAATAGAACAGAGCCGTCATTCATTTTATTAGTCACACCGGTTGCATTTCCTGCTATGACAAGTCAAAACACTGCTGTGAAAAAGGCCTGTTGTGCACAACTCAAAGAAGTAAAAGTCCACTCAAGTCACATGTATGAGAGTTAGTGGCTTGTTGGCCGGTGGTCAACCCACGACAGACAGATGATTAAAAACAATTGACAATTTAAAGTATAGATAGATAGATAGATAGATAGATAGATAGATAGATAGATAGATAGATAGATAGATAGATAGATAGATAGATAGATGGATAGATAGATTGAATAATAAAATAAAACAATAAAAATGTTCTTCTTCATTTTAGCTCACTTTCGTTCACCCCTCATTATCTCTGGGCTTTTTCTTTAACTTATCTAATTACCTGATGACAGCTTTTTGAAAAATAGTCTGGAGAAGATGAAAGATCCATTACACTGGATTTCTACAGTATGTATGGTGGCACGTTAAACACATTATGGACAATGGAGGCGTTGAGAGGAGCATATGTCTCTCCTGATAGGAACAGTTAATATGCATTCTGGACTTTGACAATGTTCACTTCCTTTAATAAATGCCAGACATGTGAGCTGCAGTTAGTGAGGGTCATTACAGAGCCATTACGTGACACAGTGTAGTCTACACTGTGGTAGTGATAATAACTGCCGAAATTAAAGTGTCACCACAGATGAAGCTGGAGTGATATGTTGTGATTAATTAACATCAGGATGACCCTTTGCCATTAAAATGATAATTGGAGATAAATATCTTCCCATTAATGTAGGGCCTGAGCTTCAGCTTTTAAAGTCCCAGAGCCCCTTTTTTTCTCCGTAACACATACATATTCATCCTTAGAGCAGAAAACACATTCTTATCCTATTGTGATGTAGTAAGACCCTCTCAACCCAACCGGTCGAGGCAGATGACCGCTCACCCAGAGCCTGGTTCCGCTCGAGGTTTCTGCCTGTTAAACGGCAGGCTTGAATATTTGTCCTTGATGAAGCACACCTCTTTGAATATACCTCATTACATTTGAGTGGTCCACATTCCTTAATTCTGACATTCAGAGTCCTTAACACTTGTAAGTAAGTAAAGTTTTATTCATGTAGCACTTTTTAAAACACATAGTTACAAAGTGCAGCACATACACATACGGAACTCAAAATGACTAAATACATAAAGAAAAGTTAATTGCAATACAAACACAGCACAGCACAAGATTTATAAAAGGCCTTGCCTATAAACATGGGTTTTTAGAAGCCACTTAAAACTGTGCAAAGATTCAGCAAATCTGATCGACTGGGGGAGAAGATTCCAGAGGGTTGGGGCTAAGACTGCAAAGGCACGATCACCTTTGGTTTTGCAATTGGAGAGAGGGATGGATAAATGGCAGAGATTTGAAGATCAGAGCAGCCGGGAAGTGGAATGAGGAACGAGGAGATGTGAAACGTATCTAGGGGCAAGGTCACATAGTGCCTTATATGTAATCAACAGAATCTTGTAATTTATTCAGATTTTTACAGGAAGCCAGTTGAGGGATGCAAGAACTAGGGTAATGTGGGACCGACGGCAGGTTCTGGTTCAAAGTCTGGCAGCTGCATTTTGAACCAGTTGTAAGCGATTTAAAGCAGCTTGACTGAGGCACGTGTAGAGGTTGCAATAGTCTAGAAGGGAGAAAAGAAAAGTATGAATTAACAGTTCAAGATCCTTAGAAGATAAAATAGGTCTGATTTTTTAGATATTTCTTAGTTGAAGAAAGGAGGTCTGGACAAGCTTACAATATGATGATACCACATTTGACTTAAATGGACCAATAAACTGACCAGCTGTAGTGGCATGTTGGAATGAAGTGGTGGAATGAAGGCAGCAGGAAAGGGACCCAAAATGCAGGCAGCACAGGAAGGTGGGAACTGATCGAAAACTTCATCGAAATACCACTTGGGGGCACTGTAGCTCCTTGTAAGTGAAAAGCTGATCTTTATTTGTGGCCAAGGTACACTCATAGTTCACTCATGTATAAATGCTAATGAAATACAATGACATTTCCTGATCCAGTGAATGTATCTGAAATAAGCCAGCATGAATATAGACGACACCAATACTGCTACTCAAAGGTTCATAAGGCTCATCAAATCACTCCACTCATCGCTAAGAGGAAGCTGTCGGTATGTGACCATTTCAGGTGAATATTTGTATAAGAAAATTAAATTTGTGCGAGACTTATGTCATTATTTGTTTAGTTGTGTGTGCGCAAGGGACTGTGGGGAGTGTTTCTTTCTTCTTTAAGCCTTGCAGCAGGAGTGATGCCACTTTAAATTGCTCCCGCAGGATACAGTAACTGTAAGAGCAAAGTTATAGAGGCCAAAGTTTCATTTGCACTGATGGAACAAACATCAGGGTTGAATAACCTGGCTTATTAAATACACAGTGTGCGTGTCAAGAGGTAATGAAGATGGAATGAGAATTTAAAAAAAAGGTGCTTTTAATGAAAGGACAAGAGGATCTGCACCTTCCACCTCATACTGAGGACTTCCATTAATGCATTAGTTTAGACAAAATTAAGATGTCAGTATTCATCAGTTTGTAAAACAAACATATCCCTTCGAGCACGTCTATATACGAATAAGAAAACCATGTGCTTATTTTTCATGAAGGCAATCGTGTTTTTATAATAGATGGAGTCAATTTTCTCTAAAGACAGAAGTCTAATTTTGGAATTAGCTCTTCATCTGTCCCAGTGCTCTCAGGTAATAGCGTCAGAAGACAGAAGATTAATGTTGTGATACAAGCGCACATGTACAAAGCTGCACAAAATGACTACTGTGCATAAGTAATTATACTTATCTCCAACAGCGGATCAGGATTCACTGAGGATTTTTCTGTTTAGATGCTTTAGCTGCATGCTTTGTGGTAGCAGAGTAATTCCTCCTCCAGCAGAGGAGTGCATGTGCCAGGCTATACTGGTCATTCTTACTATCAATCACTAAGATGAAATCAAATATCTAGCTGCCTCTGTTACCAGGGATACACACTATTTGAACACAAATGGACCCAAAAGCTCTGACAGACAACAACACACATTCGAAACACACGTGTGGACTATCAATAAACAATACCATCCATTCTCTTATGTTGGTTAATGTGTTTTGCGTGTATGTGCAAAATGATCAAATTGAGTGTGTGTGTGTGTGTGTGCGTCAGTGTGTATTTCTCCTCCGCCTTCTCTGGCTGCTCGTGTCACACAGCAGAGCTTACCGTATGTGATGATGATGGTGCGGGGGGATGTGTTTGTCTTAGGCGCACTTGCGAACACTGCAGTGACCTCCAACTGCCTCCTTCATGCATAACAATAAAAATTGACATTACCCGTTTCATGCTTCTTTTTCCCCCCAAATCTCTTTCCCTTTGGTTGCCACCCCCGCCCGCACCCACTTTCAGCACACAGTCTTCCAATCTTTTAAGTTAATCAGTTGTTTTTTTTTTTTTTGTGCCGAGTTTTAGGAGTGCAGATAGAAAAGTGGCAAAGACTTAAAAAGTATGGAAAAGAAAGTTGTCTCAAAGTACTGTGTCAGCAACATCACCTTTCCTCTCCTCCAACCCTCCTCCTTCTCCTCTCTCATCTATCACTCAAAGTAACATCAAAGCCTATCACTGGGAGCCATAGTTACACATCCTGTCCAGGCAAGGAAACTCTATCAGGACCTTTGCTCACACATAGAAACACACACACACACACACACATACACACACACACACACACACGCACACACACACACACACACACACGCACACACACACGCACACACACACACACACACACACATGCACATCGCCGCACGCTTTGCATACATGTATCTCAAAGACGGCCCCTCTTCTCTCTCTCCTCCTGCGGGTATTGGACTCATATTGATGATTTAAGAAACACTTTAACACCCTGATGCTCCACCCTGACAAGGGAGAAACAGAAACATGCTTTTCGGGGACTGCATGGAGAGCTTCCCCACAGCACCTGTGAGCAAAGCAGATGGAGACTAAAGTTGAAGAAGAGGGGTGGGGGTGGTGGAGAAGAAGATGTGCCTGATTAAAGAGAACATACACAGATAAATGATGATATTTAAACACAGTCTGAAGCCTCAAACTGGTAAATAAATGAAGAAATGGCTGCATCTCCTATACACCTGCGGCTCAGTGCTAAAATATTAATTTCCCGTCATAGTCACACACACTTGAGCGCATGTATAACTTATAAGAGCAAATGTCTGTGTGTATGTGTGTGTGTGTGGGTGTGTCTTGTGAGGGATGCTGCTCACTAACTTTTGTCTTCAAGTGCAAGTGGAAGAGAAGAATAGAGATTTGGGATTTATTTTCTCCTTAATGATCTACTCAAACATCCTCAAAACCCCCTCAACAGCGGACAGCACAGTGCAGAGGAAGCGAAAGCCCTCCCTGCGTTTCATCTGCTCCCTTACTATTCTTTCATCCCTGCAATGCTCATAATGGTCTTGAGATTAGTGCTAGATGTGTCAACTAAACTTCTCATTTGGCAGGAAAGGAGGGTGAGAAGACTCCTGTTTGAGAGAATTACTGCAGGAGAAAATGAAAAGAGAGAATTTTCAACGCGGATGTTTAGGAGATGAAAGGGGAGCTAATTCAGGGAGGAATTTCGACAACATTTTAGTATAAACTAAAGTAATAAGTATGTCATTGTGCCCAATTGCACACATTCAGAAACATACACACTTTTGGCAGCAGATGTTCGCACTCAACGCTGGCCAAACAGAGCACTAAGTAAATGCAAGGAGTATGTTTTGATGATTACAGACAATACATTTAATTTAGTTAATTGTTCTGTGGCTGACAATCAATGATACCCAAAATTGCACAAATCATCCTGACGCAGAAAGGTTGACTCCATGCAGTTTCAAATAAATATTTGAATGCAGTTTAGCTTACACAATGCTCGCAAGTACATGCACTCTTTGTCTTTATTCTTCCATTCCACTCTTTATCACTGTCTGCTGATTAATCCTTGTATCTGACTGCTCATTAGACCATCTCTTTTAAAACTGCTTGACCTTGTATCAACTTTTACTCCCTCTCATGTCTTCATCTCAGTTTTCTTTCTCCGATCTGCCTCTTTCTTCTGTCTCTTCATTTCCTAGGCAGCGTATGTTTCAGACAGTCCTTCAGGGGCTTTTCTCTTCTGTCAGCCTGAGTACAGATATTTCACCACCGTGATTTCAGAGTAATTACATAGGGATAAATGATGACTCTCCCTGAATGCATTTCTCCCCTCTTTCTGTCAACCCATCAAGAACAGGACCTGGGGCACAGCAATCACTCACTACTGCTCTGCAGGAGGCAGTTAGAATATCTCAAAAGTTTACACGTAAAGACAAAAAGACTTTTTTTCTTGATTTCAGAGTAATTACATAAGAATAACTCTCCCTGAACCCATTCTCCCTTCTTTCTGTCAAGCCGACAGGAACAGGACCTGGGGCACAGCAATCACTCGCTTGTGCTCTGCAGGAGGGAGTTACAATCTTTAGAATGTTTACACGTTAAAATTTTTTTTCTTAGCATTTAACTTTTTGAATCTTTATTTCTCCAGGGGCTTTGGCTGAGCATGCATGCTATTTCTCAGCACCATACTGTGTCACATTCATACAGTTATAGATTCCCACCAGGGAGTTGCCAAGGGCAACCGCATTTTGCTGTTTGTCACTGAGCAGCTCCACTAGAACAACTGGGGACTGCTCATAGGTACTTCAGTAATATCTGTAGCGGGACAGCTCATTTACACCTGACCCAGATTTTCTCACTTGCTCCTCAGTTTCAATCCTGAAATCGTTTACTCAAAGTACACTTTTTGAAGCTTTCGGGTACTTTTCATAGGTTTCCAAGGTTCTGTCTCTATACCAGTTAGGTTAAAACTGAGAATTTCTTAATCAAATTGGTGTGTGTGCGTGTGTGTGTGTGTGTATGCAACCAAATATCAATCAAAGTGTTTTCACACCAGCCCTTTGGCTTGAAATTACATTTTGTCATTCCTGTCACCTTTACAGAGTGCCTTTTGTTCTTAAGGTCCAAGGGCTATGTGAAGTATATCAGTGAAGAGTTTCAAAATCCACCCTGATCTTATGTTTGAGATCCAGCAGGTTAACAATAACAACTTGAGATGCTGGGCAGGTATTGGACATCTGCGAGTGATGTATTTGGCCCATGGTAGGAGCAAAAAGATTCCTGTGAGGCCACTCACAATGAATTCAGAAAACAAATAACAGGCGCTTTGTAACATCTCTTCTCAGGGACACATCCAAGCTCACCAGGGATAAAAACCCACCGCTGCCCCAGCAGAAGGCCTCACACCAGGGCCTTGATTTAATCACTGCCCAGCAAGGGGAGAGGCCAAGCAGGCAACAAAGCTGCCCTCCAGCCTTCCATCCTCCTGCCATCAATGCTCCCTGTAGGTTGACCCATGAGAGGCCATCCCTCACCCTCCGCCCTCCACCCGGGCCGTTTGAAGATGAGAGGAAGTGGGTGTCAGGGGAGGGATGGCCAAGAGGAGGAGAGGTAGATGAAACCCCGGTTGTTCTCTTTGAACTGCTAATCACTGTGTTTAAAGCTGACCTCGCTTCCTGTCTCTCTTTCTGTGTATGGCTCATTAAAATATGTACCCTGATTGAAGGCTCCAGATGGGAGTTCACCATGAACCACGATCCCTCCCTCTGTTCCATTCAAGCATGTACACCTTATTTTCTCCCCAAAAGATAAAATAATAAATAACCACATGAGCCCTGCACATTGGTACCCAAATGGGAGATGTTTAATAATACACATATACACTACTTTACTATTTCATCAATCTTCTATAAATAAGGCTGGAATTCTACATGTAAAGCTGTTGCAACCTTAATACCTGGAGAAACTGTATAATAAGAAAGTTGACAATGATATCAAGGATTTTAAATAGGCCCTTTACACACCTGGCAATCAAATGTGACTCTAAATGGAAACTGTATTGTGGATGCGCAGGGATTGGACCACGCAATCAGTATTAAAGGTGGTCAGGGACATGTAGTGTGCATAGAAATGCATCTCTGAACGCACTGAAAGACTGTCTAGTGAAGTTTGCAGAGTGCTTAGAATATGTCAAACATATCTGACACATTTTTGAAGTTGGTATCAGAGGGAAGGTACCAAATAGGCCCTGCAATCTTTTTCCTATAAAAGTATGGCTGGGTACAAATGTGCATGTTTTCTCAGCCAACATGTTATCAGCTAGTTAAATCTCCGCTCTGTGCTATTCTGCTCTCCACAATCACTTACATGTTTCAATATCAATGAACTAACACGTTAACGGTTGTCATCTGCATATATTTCTACTGTTATCCAATTGAGACAATGATCAGATTACTTTTTTATGAGTGCAAAGTCATATTAATGATTAAACGTGTTTATGTGTTATGTGATCGGCTAGTATGACATGTAAAATGAGTGATCACAGAGAAAGTCAGCGAAAACACATTGTTGCATTGCATCATTTTGCAAAAAGTAGCTGGCTTAGTGTGGATGTGGCCTGCGATGCATTGTTATGCCAGGTGTGGACTGCGATCCATGTCTACTGGATCTTGATCTAATTTGGATACATTTGCACTGAGGATACTAGGCCCGAACAAGCCCACAGAGACTGCAGGGAGACAGAAGGTGGGGCATGGAAGGAGGGCATGATGAGGCTGCAGAGAGAAGGAGAGTAGGGTAGCAGGGGATCAATCAATCATCGCTCCTGTTGGTTTATATTGACTCTGCAGTCCCACTGGGCTACCACGGTCAATGTGCTTTCAGGCATTTTGCGTGGGTCGATGAAGGATCGTGCCTGGCTTAACACCCACCTTTTATAGCGATACGTGCGTGCGTGTTTGTGTAATACATTAGATGTTTTTAAGCAGAGTGACAGGTTTTCAGAAATGTATGATGCGTAGAAAGTGCGGCCATTAGTGTACGGTAAGTGAATACATGTTTGTAGAAATTACAGCACATAAATCTAAAGAATCAACAAGTAAGTAAAGTATCAGCATAACCTTGCTACCAAGCTGCGTTGTGCCCAATGGCAGTCTCCCAAAAAACCAGCAGCATCAAGGTTGGCTTTGGCCCATCCACTGTCCTTGGCATTCATTCTGTCACATAAATGGGTAATGAAAAACGGTCTACACCCACGGTACAAATATCTGTGTAACCTATTCGTCTTGACAGTTTACAACAATGACTCAGTCATTCAGTCAGTCTGAACTACAATAATTGCAATGATTAAAATAAAGATTTATTATCCCAAGTGACTTAATTAGTTAATTGAATGTCAGCTGTTTTATGTTTGTAGCAATGATGACAAACACTTTTTCAAATTAGTCAACCATGGATACAACCACGTGATACAATAATTTGTGGCTCAATCGAGAAACCATTTGTAGATAAAATAACTGGATGTTAATGTCTGGTTTTGGGGATCGCCAGGATGTCTCGTGGTATACATGGTAATTTATTTTAAAATAGTGAAATAGTGAAAATGAATTACATTTTTTATTTGCCAACATTAGTTGTCACTTATTATTTGTACCTTTCTTTGCATTGCAGAAGGGATGATGCTGAGCTAAGTCAATCAGGTTAGTCATTACAGTGTATTTTTATATCCAGAGAGGAAGTATAGAAATGCCTTAATCAATAACATATAGCATTGCAAACTAACTTCTCTGAATGTTATACAGGCTAGTCTGAGTAGTCATCATGTAGCTTACACTGTAACGTCTTGCATTCAAAGGGAATTAAATATTGTTACCTAAGCAGACTGGTAATAAACACATGAGACCCGATGGGTGCAGCTTAAATGGTGTGCCACTGACGCTGATTATGGTGAGCACAATCTGCTGATGAGATTATTTAATTTAGCAGAAATGCCTACTGTGTCTGTACAGATACACATGTAAATGTACTGTATGCACAAAATGTGTGAAGCATTATTGGTACATTTAATTTATTTTACATGTGTATCAAAACAGACATGATAGCTCTGTAAATAGCATTTTAACTGGATTGAAGTGAGCAATGCTGTAAAATAAGTACTGTCCTTGTAGGTCTGATTTTCAGAAAAGGTTGTGCAACTTAACAGACCAGGTCCTTTTATTGGGACTACAGTTGCTGTCTCTGCTGTACATAGTTGTCAGACAGTCAATTAAACGGTATGTGATGTATGTCATATTTGTCAATTACTGACTTTTTTTTTTTTCATCAGATGCACAAGCTGACTGATATAAAAAAAGAGTAATGAACAAGATGGGAGAGCACAGTGAAAGTCATACAGGGTGAACATAAAGATAAGTGATGAGAAAAATGAACAGATACTCAAAAGAGAAACCGCCAAGAGAAGGAAGGTTGAGCATAGGAGAGTATTGTGAAGAGAGGGAGATGCCGTTAGACGGAGAATTCTTCCAATTTAAATCAAGAGAGGGTGGAGCTCAGGGAGAGCGCTTTCTTTGTTGACCGTCTGTCTGCTTGGGAGAACATTTTCTTCTGTTTGCTGATTACAGACAAAACCCTTGTCGGCTGCTTTTTCTTCCCATTTCTCTATTTGTTCACATCCTTCCATCTCCTTACCTAAATGAAAAGAAGACAGTGGATACACATGTTCACTTAATGGCTAATTGTGTCACAGTGGTGTGTAATAGTCGGTTACATGGGTAACTACAGTAGTTTATTTTCATGTGTGACTGGGCATGCACATGTGTGCATGGACGCAGATGTGGAAATTCACAGTATTTGTTAGAAACAGATTGTAAGACTACTATTATTTTTTACAACCAAACTGGTCATCAATCATCTAAATGATGTGATGCCATGAGCTGTACTGACAGGCTCCGAGTGATGGATGATTGACAACTGATGATTACCCGAGGTGAGGGGTGTTTCCGGTCCCGAGGGTAAACCTCTCCGGGGCTTTTACCTTGCTGGTTCAGAATGCAAGATGACCTGAGAAATAAATGTGCACTATATAACTCAAAATCAGCTGTCAAAAATGATCAACTGTGTCTATCATCCTCTATAATGACACATTGAGATACATTTAGAGACATTTGCAAACAGCAATGTTTGTGGCTTTTATTACACCACATTATTAACTGTTAACTCTTACGGAGCATGTAGCAGTTTAATGAAGAATTTAGAAAACCATTCTGAACCATTGCATAACGGAATAATTTCTCATTCTGAAAGCCAAATCCATCTTAAAAGGATATTAGCAGGGTGCTGTGAAAAGCAACGCATGAGGTGTTACCTACTATTTGCATCTCGAGCTCTGAGCACACAAGTTGGTCAAAACTGTCAGCCTCTGCACAATGCTCACAGTAGATTTCTTTTCACATTTTAATATTTAGTCTATTTAAAACAAACTGAACACATTTAAGTGTCATTTCCTCCCACTGTGAATGCTGACCGTACATACTAGAACCTAGGCAGCAATTAAAATGTATTTGAACATAGAAAAAAAGAACTAAAAATGTATGTAATATTACGTAGATTGATGTTTTACTCATAACATACACATGGTCAGCTTCAGGGTAGCTATAAAAAATTTCCAGAAAAAGGGACCTTTACAGCTTTGATTTTCTGTAAACACTGTCAGTCCTTTCACAGCTCAGACAATCAGTTTTAAAGTGACAAAATGTCTTCAGTCCACAGAATCAAAAGCCAGCAGTGCGGCAAATGTCGGTAGGAAGTGGCACACTTGAGAAAGTCAGAGTGGAGGTTTGGTTTTACAGGAGTAAGTTCATACTCTGTAATGTGTGGTTTTCCCACCACCCAATTTGCTGAGCATCTCTGACACCGTGACCCTTCTTTTATTAAGAGTCTGAGCAGTGTAAGAGGGGACAATGTTTCTTTGAGCTGGCAGGTCCACTCAATAGAGTCAAGGTAATAAAACAAGTTTGAGAAAAAAAGGCTGAAAACAAGGAGAGAGCTGGATTGAGTTGAGTTGAGCAGCAGCGGGTGGACTGGCCAAAAAGTGAAAAGGCTTTCTATCTGACAGGTTATTGATTGAGTCAAACTTCTTAAAAGGATCCTGGAAGACTTATAAAGGGAGAAGCGGATGCTGCTCAAGCAACCTCTCCTAGCCTTCTCCCTCTTTCCTCTCAGTGCTTGGACTCTCGGTGGCATTTGAGAAACTTAAAAAAGTGGAATTAAGCAAGATTAAAGAACTGAAGAATAAGTAAGACAACACAGTATTCCACTAACACGTCTTTGTGTTATTTACAGTTTCAAAGGGCTGTAGAGCAATAGATAGTCTGTAGACAGAATTTAATTGTTACCAATAAGAATAAGGGAGTGTGCAGAAATTATTGGGGTGGTGAGGGGGGATGAATCTTATGTTTCATTCTGTAAAAAAGCCAGGCTCTCCCTGGGGTTATTAATGTTCTCTTTTAATTCTCCGCTTGACTTACAGAAAAACGGCAACATCCTCCCGACATGTCAAAATAATATAATAGTGTATAATTGTTACAGCTTGTTTAATTGTGTAGTCCAGTTTAAACCTTCATATTTTACTGTTATATAATGTCTAATGTGCGCCGCCAATGCATGCATTAACAAAACCCAGATACAGAGACAGAACTGTTGTCCTCTGCGTATGGCAAAGCGCACCTTTATGAACACAAGTTTTATTTCTGATGTATGATTTTTGTAACAATTAAGTATAATGCAAAGGAAGGCTGGAAAAAAAAATACATATAGGATGAGAAAGAAAAAAGACCCTCCCCTACTTTAAAAAAAATTCAGACTATCCTACCTTCAGCCAAAAAGTAAAAGGTACAATACACTCACCCTTTTCCGTCCAAACCCTCCCTCCCCCTTATATTTTTTTGTACAGTCATTAAATGTGTAACAAAATAACTGCAAATGAATTGCATTTCTCTTTATCCTACTTTCATGTCTGACTCACCGAGACTCCTTTTCTTTTGCTATTTTTGTCTTTCTTTTCATCTCTACTTATTTTGAATAGCAAGTACACAGTCACTGGATAAGAAAGTACGTCTCTCTCTCTCTCTCTTACTTTCTCTCGCCCTCTCTCTACCCAACCGGTCAAGGCAGATGACCGCCCACTCAGAGTCTGGTTCTGCGCGAGGTTTCTGCCTGTTAAAAAGCAGTTTTTCCTTGCCACTGTCGCCTGGTGCTTGCTCATGGTGGAATTGTTGGGTCTATATATAGAGTTGGTCTAGACCTGCTCTATATTAACAAGTGCTATGAGATAACTCTGTTATGATATGGCACTATATAAATAAAACTGAATTGAATTGAATTGAAAGGCTTATGTAATGCTAAAGCATCATGAAACTTTATTTCTCAAGAAGAATGGAGAGGAACACTTTGAAAACACATCAGATCTCAATGGGGAAAAAAAGTCATGATGGATATCTATACTGACATGGACTGGTTAATGTGTTAAGAATGAAAGGATGTCACATCGTTTGATGGAAATGAAAATTATCAACTTACAGAGAGGGCCGATTTCAAAGTGATAAAATGATGCAGCAGGCTAGTCTATTTTGCTGAAATGTCATTGCAGCAACTCAAAATAGTACTCACTAGTTTGTACGGCCCCCACGTGCTTGTATGCACACATGACAACGGCGGGGCTCCTAATGAGACGACGGATGGTGTCCTGGGGTATCTCCTCCCAGATCTGGACCAGGGCGTCACTGAGCTCCTGC